>NW_004624759.1:24490641-24572597 GCF_000247695.1 Heterocephalus glaber
ACATCAATCTGGGTTGGAGGCTGTTTTCTTTTAGGGCTTGGAATATGTCACTCCAAGCTCTTCTTGCCTTGATGGTTTGTGTTGAGAAGTTTGCTGTGATTCTGATGGGCTTTGCTTTGTATGTGATTTGTTTCTTTTCTCTAACTGCTTGTAGAACTTTATTCTTTTGTTGTGTTTCTGGAATCTTAACAAATATATGCCTTACATCAGGCTTTTTAATTCCTTCAAAGTTTCAACATTATCATGGAATGTATGACAATATAGTGTGGAATTTCTTTGATTCTAAGTCTTCTGCGTTCTTTAGCATTAAATATTTTGAAAAAATTTCAGCAAGATTTTTGCTTTATAGACAGGTATAAAAAGTTGCTATATATGGTGAATAAGAACATGTAAGTTCCCATATTTATTAAGTAATGACATAATAAATGCATTTAATTCTTTCAATTTAATGAGAAGCAAATCACGATCAAGAGCATGTTATTTCATAAATGCACATTTTGGCCCTGGGACTCTGTAAGAGTTTTCAGGCTAAGGACTTTCACAGAGTTAAAAATAGGCATTTAGTTCCCATAGTTTCCTTTATTTGTGTCTATTTTGCTATGAGTACTTATTCAACTGTTTCTAAAGCCGAGTTTCTATAAAAATAGAAATGTGAGGAATCTGTATTTCTCTATTCATCAATAGGCTTATACAGAAATCTTTGAGGAGGGTAAATTTATTTGTACCATATCTAATACTCATTCAACTTTGATCTTCTGACATTGTTCCTTGTTTTGCAGACTTTCCAACTAAATAAGAATTCAGATTACAGCATTCATTCTGACAGATGAAAACATGAATTATTTGTTGAGTTTCATAAGCACAATAGTTCCACAGATCTGGATGAACTAAACAAATATATTACACTCAGTGTGCTTTATATCCTCAGGAATTAAAGTGTATTTAATGTCTATGTCAGGTATTAAAATATTTTCAGCCATTTATAGTACTTCTGGACTAAAATGAAAAGTCTACTGAAACAAAAATACACAACAAAACATTAATCATTTAGTACAGAATATTGGTAGAGCATTAGAATTAGAAACTGCATAGTATCATAATCAAATATTTTCATTTCTAAAATATAACAGTATTATCTAAAATTAAATTTTAAAAGTTTGCATATATATGGCATTCAAATAAAGTTAATATGATGAATGTATACTTTAATGCTCTGGAATTTAAATAATATCTAGTAATACTGAATAAAGATTAAAATACAATAAATTCATAATCATGCTCACATTATTCTGTAGTATCCCCAAACAGCAAAGTACTCTTGTAATTCAGTGAATCTTGTGCTTCCAGAAGGAGTGCTGGAGGAGTTTAAGTCTTATAGGGAAACTAAGAATAAATCTCCCATTATGTGCTGGAGCCCTCATTGAGGCTTATAATTAGATATCAATAACTGAGGCATTTCCTTATTTAAAGGGAGGAGACCAAACAGCTTTCTGGAGCTGCCACTTACATAAAACTGTATCAATAATATGGGAAGAAAAAGGCGGAAGCCACAAAATGGGGCTAGAGCTAAGGGGGTCATTATTTCACTGCAAAGATTTGTGCCAGGTAATCTTGATCATCAACTTGACTGGAATAAGAGACTCCTGGGGAGGTGATTGGATTGTGCGGCACTAGCCGCTCCAACTGATTAACTTATTTATCGCTAAACAGGCTCCGTGAAGGTGAGGCTTATCTGGAGGACTTGGATCACGGGAGTGCGACTGTAGCAACTCCAAATGGTTCTTAGCTCCTTCCTCTTACTCTCTTCCCTTGCTCTCTGCTTTCCAGTTTCAACGAGTTGCATGTCTCTCCTCCACCTTGAACTTCTGCCGTGATGTTTCTGCCTTGAAGCCAGCTGACCACAGAATGATGTATCTGAAAAGATGAACCAAAAATAACCTTCTCACTTTGTACTTTGAGGTTATCGGGTATTTTGTCCCAGAGAGAAGAAAACTGACTGATACACCTTCTTTGTCTTTAAAATTTCTCTTTTTTCTTTCTTTTTGTCTGATTCAGACATCCTTCACAATGTGAAAGTTATAACACACTAGTATATTTTTCTTTTTAGTGCTTTCAAATTTTATTTATCCCCATTTTTCTTGTCTCATTCATCAGAAGTTAATTATCACAGTGTATGGTAAATATTAACATTAGGAAGCTTTCCTGTTGCTGGAAAGCACTACAACTTAGAGTTTGACTCATGATTTTAGAAGTTTCAGTCCATGAATCACTTGCTCCCAGGCAAAAACATCCTGCCAACATGACATGGCAGAGCAAAGCACCTCAGTTCATACAGGATAGGAAGCAGAGTAGCCAATAGTGTCAGGGAAGAAAGCAATTGGAACAAGATATGGACCAAAAATGAGGCCTCCAGCACCCACACAAACACACTCAGAATTGTGCTTTATTAATTCCTTGGATAGCACCCAAACTAATTAAGTTGAAAAGCTTACCAGTTGCATTTCACCCTCTGCTAATTTGACACCGGAACACATCTCCTTAAACCATGCTTAACCTCCAAATAAAGACAATAACAAGTACATAATTTCACCTAATATGACACAACTATCCTGCATTTAACCCCCCAAAATACAATAACCCATTCATGAATTCTCAACAATTCCAGCATTTCTCAAAACTTTGAGCCAAAGTCTCCTCTGAAACACAAGTCATACTCTTAACTGTAAGCCTCTGTAAAATTCAAGAAGCAATTTACTTAATTCCCAAATATAATCCTAAGAGTAAATGTTATCCTTCCCAAAGGGAAGAAAAGCAAGATAGAAATGAATAAGACCAAAGCAAGATTCAAAACCTGCAGTATGAATATCAAGTCACGTGATTTCATCTTTAGTATACAAGGCACATAGTGGTGAGATGTGATCCTCAGAGGGCTTAAACAGCCTGAACATTATGGATCTGCTACTTACAGCCCTCATGTCCTCTCTTATGGACAGTGTGCTCATTGCCAGTGGCTTTCCTTGGGAAATGTTCCTTATTCCTGGCATCTCTGACATCTGGAATTTCTGCTGCACCTTCAGATTTGTTCCCAGAGCTTCATTCATCCATCTCTCAGAGGCACATTTTCTGGCCTTCCCAGCCTTCTTTTGAAGTCTAGGTGGAAGCTTTCATGACCCTATCATTCTTAATTTATTTATGCCAAAAAAAAGAAGCATCATTTGGACAATGCCATGATCACCCACCAGATCAAAGAGCAGCAAGATCCCCTTGGACCATTGTTGTGGTGGCATCGGCGAGACTGGATGACTAAAAAGAGTGAAATAAATCCTAGAAAAGTAATCCTCTAGGCAATCTTTCTGAAGCAGAGGCTCAGGAACTTTCTCTTCAGATACAATGTTCACATTTTTGCACACTTCAGCCTGCGCTCGGGCAGGGGGTGTGGGTTGCTGATTTCTGTGATGCTCTCAATCTGTCTTTGTTCTTGTCCCTATTCAAAGTATCTAGTTTCTTTTTTATGGTGATAATATTTTCATCAACTATACCTCCTTTGGCCCCAACTTTACACACTGTTCCCTTTGGGCTAAAATTTAAGTCTTTCAAATTTTTCTGCTCTGCCTTTTGCTCCTAATTGTTCCTATAAACAATTATACTGGCCAGTAGTTCTCATGCTATAGCTTTAACCTTGGGCTGCTTTGAAATTTCCTCTGTGTGATTAATTAATCAACAACCTTTATATTCAACCTCACACAAATCTTATGGCATGGACAAAATGAAGACAAGTGCCTTGACAGAAATAATGTGCAGTCCCTGAAGTCCAAGTCTCAATAGACTCCCCATCTGGGATCTTATGAACTTGGCATTTATAGTCTGCATTCTTATCAGCATTCTGTTTCTCTGAGCTCTGACCTGAACCACCCATCAGGCTTGGGCTACAGCAGTATAGAGCTTCTTTAGCCTGAACCTTAGAGCCTTTCTAAACTCCCACGAACAAGTTTTAAAAGCTTTTGAACCACATATTCTGGTATAGTCAGGGCAATAGCCCCACTTCTTTGGTAACCATTTTCTGTATTAGCTGGCTTTCCCATTGCTAGTATACAGTTACCCAACACTCACAATTTAAACTTATTGCTTCAGAATGTTCAGTCCATGATTGGCTGGCTTCAAGTCAAAAATATGACACCAGAATGGAGTGGCAGAACACAACTACTCAGTTCATGGCAGTTGAGAAGTAGAGCACAAAACCTTGCCAGAGAGGAAGGGTCTGGGACCGGATGTAGACCACAAGGTCTTGCTTCCATGAGCTACCCAGTAACATGAAAAATTATGCTTTACTCATCCTAGGCAGTTCCAGGAAAGCCAAGTTGATAATTAAGTGTAACCACCACAATATCTAACTCCATCTACTGATAACCAGTTAGTGAGCACTTTATATTTTTATTTCACGGACGATATAAACAGTTCTTATTATCCTTATTCTTTTTAAAAATTACTCTTCCAAGCAATGTCATGTGTCTGAAAATGTTCTAGTCAGATTCTGACTGAAATATAATAAAATTATAGATGGATTTGTATATTACATTTCTCCAAATCATAAGTCTCCTTCTTCATTATTTTTCTGCCCTAAGGTTAAAAATGGAACGGAAATATGTCCACATCCCAATTCCTAGAAGTAAAGAAGGCTTTATCAATATGATTAATTTGATCTTAAAGGGATAATATCTTGTGTTATCTAGGCACAGTGGTCCCTGTAAGAGGTTGCCAGAGGAGTCAGATTTAGAAGAAAAGATAATATAATGAAAGTAGAGATTGTAGTGATTTAATTTGTAGATAGAAAAATTATCACAATTCAAGAAATGCAGGTTGCTAATTGAACTGGAAAAAAAGTGGAGAAATGTAGTTATTCCCTCTCAACCTCAGAAAGGAACCACACATTTTCAGGGCTTCTGGTTTGCATGTTCATTAGTCCTCCACTCCATTGCTATTTCAATGGTAAGCATTTCTTCATTCTGATCTGTTGACCTCTGCTACTCTAACTACTATATATTGAATTCTGTCTTTTATTTTTTAGTAGTAGATAGAACATACCATAAATTCACATCTTCTTTATTTTTGCATTACATACCAGAAAATTGTTAATTCCTATTATTACTGTATGCCTTTTAACAGTATGACAATTACTCTGTCACATTTTGGTATTATTTTTGTCACATTTTGGTATTATTTCCATTATATTATTTTTAAAAGGTGAAGTAGAATTATTAATATTATTATATTATAAGAATATTAAAAGCAACACATGACTTCATGTAAAAATACACACATGACTTCTGTCTTTTTAATCATCCACATATTTTTTAACTTAGGGGAATATATTTATTAATTTACAACTCTACAGTTATTGTAACTGTTCTTTTCAATAGAATAAACTTAGCAAATTATACTATCTATCTCCTTAGCATAGCCTTGCCATGTTATATCATGTGATTTTTAATATCTTGTTTTATGCTTCCCACTTTTTCATTTTGAGAATAATTTATTTTACTGAAAAACATTCTCTAGTATTGACTCTGCATGAGTATATGTGCTATAAAATGTCCTTACTTTAGAATGTCAGAAGAAAAACAATTTGCATTCCTTTAGTTAGATATAGAGTTCTAACTTGACAGTCATCTCACAATTAATGTTGCCAAGGTGAAGAGTGCTCAAAGTTTGATTGTGTTCCATTATATGTATTTGCATAGCTCTTTGTGTTTTGTTGTTCTGTTGTTTTGTTTTTAGACTTCTCTTTTTATTCAAACTTCAAATGTTTCCATGGAAAATGACTGTTTTCATTTTTACTTATCCTAATGTGCATTAATGCATTTTCAGTCAGTCTTTCTTTAATTCCAGAAAAGTCTCAGTTGTGATCCTGTCAAAGATGAAAATTCAGCATGTGCTCTACTCTTGACTTCTGTAGTCAATTGGTGGGAGCCTTTAAACATATGCTTTATTCTTTTATCACTTCTTTTCTTTGTGTAGTATTCCGAGTAAAATAATCAACTCAATATTGTAATTATTTATCTGGCTAAGTTGTTTCTAATAATAATAATGCCAACTATTATTTTTAGTATTCAGTGATTATACTTTTAATATGTATAGTTGCTTTTTATCTCTTTAATTAATGCCTGTTGTTTTTATTCCTGAACTAACCAATTTTATCTATACTACTTTTTCATTATCACTTGGAACATGCTTATCTTAAGTTAGTTTTAGACTATTGTTTGCCCTTATTTTGGAACAAATTGATGAAAAATTAACTGTATGGGATATAGTATATACTGTATGGGATAAGATATATCTTATATAAAACAAAGTTAATAACCAACATGTTAGAAAAAGTATATCAATCAGTCAATGGAGCATGAGCTGAACAAATTAATTAAAATATAACTCAATGTAGGAAGGTTTTACTTTACATGAGATTGTGAGTAAAATTAAGCACACAGTAGTGGTGATATAAACTTACCTCTTCAGTTTGATAATGCCTAGCAAATATTGAACCAAACAAGATATCTCTGACAAGATCTTCATACTGTACCTCCTCCTTTTGTTCTCTTTCATATATCTGTATATCTATATGTATATGTAGATTAACACACAGACTCAACTATTTGACTATTTGCAACTGTGTTTCAACCTGTTCCTTCTGACTACAAATTCACATGTATAATTTGTGTGCAATATTGTCTGCAAAGCAAGCATCAATTATAAAAAAAACTATTCTTAGGAAATGTTTTAAAATTAGTTTACGCAAATGTTAATTTTTTCCAGACTGCTTGTCTGCAAATAATTCTTTTCCTTCTCAAAATCGTCCTCAGTGAAATACCATTCTTTTCAAATGATGAAACAGTAACTTTATGCAGGTATTATTGCTGCAATACCATACATCTCATTTATAGTATGTATGATTCACAGTACAATTTGATTAATAAGTAAGTCTTCATTCTCAGTATGATTAAAACATAGAGGAAATTAGGATTTTGTAAAAATGTTACAATCACATATTAAAATAACTCAATTACTATTAAATTCTAAAATACTTATATATATTATTCATATATTAATAAAATCACTAGGTTTTACTTCCCATTTGCCATGCTCTATCACAGTCAAGTATTTGAAAGAATATTAAAATTTATGGCCCATATATGAAGAACAAAATATTGGGTCTCCTAATTTTAATAACACTTTTGTTACTTTCACTATGCTTATGTTTTAAAAAATTTCCAGAACTACTGTATACTTTATCAACATAAAAAATAATCATAATATACTTCAAAAAATTTGTAATCAAATGTTACATCTGAATTATTTTCGTGTTTGAATAGTATCTTATATGATCTGTATCCTGTAAAGAATGAATAAGCCTAGAAACCATTAATTTTAAGAAGGGAAGAAGTATGCCTAGAAAATTAGTTTTAACTGATTCATTTTATATCCTTTGCTAGTAAAATATGATTGCATCCATCAATTTGAATAAAAACATCTGTTGATGAGGTAGCTCTATTAGTAATCTCACTAACTGAAATTATATAAACATTCATTTTCTTATTTTTACATAGAGTATATCTGGTTTTTACTTTGGTGGCTAATTTCCTTGAAAAATATTTTCGTTTTACCCATAATTGATCAATTAGTTGACGTTTACAGTAACACGACAGGAACAGAAACCTGTTCAAAGTGGGTTTTCAAATGCTTTAAAAAATAACTCGGAGATGGAAATTTATTAACCTGAGAGCCTGGCCCAATTAAACATTTTAAAAGATCAATACATTTTTCACTACAAAAATGAGATTGTAAATCTATCACTTCACTTACTATAATGCGTTGGTATTAAAAAATAGGAAGAAGAGATAATCATTTCTTTTAGAGTATTCAGCTGGTATCTAATTATCTACACATAATTAGTTACAAGTGTACATAAGGATGTTAAATATTGTGTGATGAAAAATGCGACTAATTTATCTCAGAAATAAATCAGGTGACATTATGAACAAAAGCTGCATTTGAAGTTGACCCGATCATCCAAACTTATTGTCCATTCTAGCTCTTCTTTCAATTAAAAAAGAGTTCAATTTGTGTGAATTTTGTTATTTAAATTAAACATACATTTACACACACACATTTTTTCAAATCTTCAATTGCCCTTCCTTCCTTCCTTCCTTCCTTCCTTCATTCTTTTATTCCTTTTTTACTTTTCTTTCATTTCTTTTCTTCTTTCTTTCTTCCTTTTCAGTAAATAAAAATATTTTTCTTCTATCAAATTATGTTTTGTTTTATAAGTCCAATTTCTTTTACACATTTGGTTACATGCTATGGGAAATCTGTCAATAGACCTATTTTTCAATATGAGATGGCTGTTCCTACTCTTTTGGTCTGCCATGTGAAGTTTGTTGATATGTACAAATTACCTCACTAGACCATTTATTTGAACTGTCTTTAATCTAATAATCAAATTGAACAGAATTAATATATTGGCAACATTGAGTTCTCTAATCAATCAACACAGACTATATTACATTCTATTTAGATTATCTGTAGTTTTCATGTATTTTCACAGCTGTTTTAATATAAACCTTGTGCATATTTTGCTAGGTTTTATTTAAACACTTTCTCTTTGTAGTGCTATTGTTAATCATTTAAAAAAATTGAACAGACTTTTAATTGCAAAATTATTCTTTAAATTTAATGTTTGCCAATAAAGATTTATATTTCTCCCTTTGTAATCTGTATGTCACCTCCTCTTCTTCCTACGTCTTATTGCATTTGCTGGAAATTCTCGTTCAGTGTTGAACAAGAATAGCAATAAAAGGTATTCTGGCTCTGCTCCCAATAATAGCAGGACATTTTTCACTCTCTTGTGACACAATACAGCCTTTGATGTAGGACTGTTATATATTGCTTCAGTGTAATTTTTATATATTGACAGCTATGATTCACACTTTTTAATGTTTTCTTATATTGTTTTTGTCTGGTTTTGCTCTTGGATCTCATAGACCTTAAAGGATATATAAGAAGTTAGTCCCTTCCTTTCCACTTTTTAGAAGAGATTGTGAATATTTAGTAACACTCCTTAAAATTGTTGATGGAATTTGCCATTGAAGACATATGGACCTGGTAATTTTCTTTGGAAAGTTTATTAATTGTAGATTCATTTTTAATACATATAAGTATATTCATATTATTGGTTTCTATTTGTGTGAATTTGGTATGCAAAGACACAAATCTTTCAAGGAATTTGTGCTTTTAGTGACAGTTACCAGAATTGGGATCATAGTTCTAAATAAAGTATTCCTTTGGCTTTATTTTAGTGTCTATTAGCTCAGCTGTGGTCAAAGTTTTCATATTCTTCATACTGATAATTTTGTTACATTTATTTTTTTTCTCCATGATTTACCCGAGTAGAGGTTAATTAGCTCTGTTGAAGTTTTCTAAGAATGAGATTATTGCTTTGTTGGCTTTCTTCAGTTTTTTCATGATGTTTTTACATTGACTCTTTTCTTCTGCTTACTATAGCTTTAATTTTTGTCATGTTTTATGAGGTAAAATGTTGTATTATTAATTTTAGATAATTTATATTTTCTAAAATGCATTTGATGTTTTAAATTTCCCTTTAATTTTTATTGTTAGTAGTGTGTCACCTGAATTTAGATAATTTTTGTCCTTTTGTATTTTAGTTATTTTATATTTTAATACTTCTGTTTTATTTATTTCAAGGAATTTTAAAACTTATCTTGAGCTGGGGATTTAGCTCAATGGTGCTGCCACCTGCCTTGCAAGAACAAGGTCCCAAGTTTGATCTTCGGTACCAAAAAAAACCCCAAAAATAATAATAAATAAAAATTAATCTTGAGATCTCTTTTCTGACCCATTGGTCATTTTGAATAATAATTTATTTTTAAAATTCTGAGAGAAATCCCAGATTTCTGTTATTAATTTTTTGTCAACTTATGTGTAGTTGAGAACATGCTTAGCATGGTATATATTGTTGTACATGCTCAAGGAATATTTTGAAGGAAATAATTCCTTCTGTCTTGCTCAGTGATTCATCTCGCCCTAAATAAAAGTTTATGCTCCCCTACTTTGATTCTCTTAAGTTAAATTAGTTAGATTAATAGTGGATTTTTCACCTATATCTTTACTGCTTTTCTGCCTTCTTAATCTATAAATAACTGATAGGTGTTAATATATTGAACTGTAATTTATTTTTCCAATCTAGTATCAATTCTGTCAATTTATTACATATGTTTTAACACTCAATAAAGTGCATGTATGTTTAAAATTTTACTTGTTTTTGGAAATTTGAGCCACTGGCTATTATATATCAATGTCCTTCTTTATCTTTGATATTTTTCTTTGTTATGAAATTTGTGATTTTAATCAATATAAGTACTTCAGCTTTCTTACCATGACTATAAGGATTGCTTAACCTTCTACTTTTTACTTTTAAATATAATTTTTTATTTGAAGTAAGTAACTTGTAGTAAGCACTACATTTCTTTCCTACTTTTAACTCATGTCAATCCATCCCTTTTGCTATACACATGACACATACAAAGTGATTATTAATATTGTTAGGTTATTATTCAACCTTTTATAAAATGATATCTATTAACACTTATTCTTTATTTTTTTCTTTCTTTAGCTTTAAACAATCATTTTTGTAATTATATTTTCTCTACTCTCATCATTTATACTTAAAATAGCATTTATATCATACATTAAGATGAAATAGGAAGAAAAGGTGCAAACGGGAGGGGGAAATAGGAGAGGTAGGGGAAAAGAAAGAAGATAATGGAATTAATATGAGAAGAAGAAAAAATGGAAACAAAGTCTGTAGATAGGGAGGGGTGGAGGAGTTGAAAGGAGGGCAGGGGAAGGGGGAAAAAATAAGAAACAAGAAGGGTTATGTAAAGGTGCAAATTTCCAACTGTGACTGTCATTGTATTGTATATCTTAAATATACTAATAAAATTAATTTAAAACTGTTTTAACTAAGCATTTTTCATTTAAATCAGTGAATAATAAGAAATATGAATTATGCTATTTTACTTTTTAAATTCTTTCTCTAATCTTCCTTTGTGTAAATACAAGTTTCTGACTATATTATTTTCTTTTTGCTTGAAATATTTCTACACATTTTTGTTTCTTTTTGGTACATATATGTTGGTAGCTCCTCAATTTTTTTTCAAAAGTCTATTTTGCTTCACATTTTGAAGTCTAGTTTCTCTGGATTTATAATTCCAGATCAGTATTTTTTAATTTCTCCTTTCATTTCTAAGTAGATCACTACACACTTTCTCTGTACATAATTTATGCCAAGGAGCCAGTTATAAGTCTTACCCTTGTTCCTTACAAGTGAGATACTTTCCAGCTCCCTGAGATTTCCTCTTTGTCTTTCATTCTCAGTAGTAAAATGTGGTTTTTCCTTTGGTATTTATCCTACTTGTTGTTCTCTCAGCTTCCTTGATCTTGATACATTTCTGTTCAGTTCTGTCTTCTCTTCCACATATTGCTGTTGTTGAACAATTCTTAAATTTTCTGAGGTTTTTTATTTTCTTTGCATTTCATTTTAAGAACTTTGGTTGGCCTATCTGCAAATTCACTGACTATTTTCTATGCCTTATCAAATCTGCTAATGTTCCTATTAAATGCTTTCTTGATTTTTGCTTTTGTTGTTTCTGACTTCTACAATTGCCTTTTTGATTCTTTTTCAGTTTCAATCTCTATTTATGTCCCCCATATTTTCTTGAATGTTCTGTATTTATTATTAGATCCCTTAACATATCAATCATAATAATGTTAATCCCCTGACTGATAATCCCAGCAGCTGTTCATTCTCTGGGCTGCTTCCTATGCTGGCCTTATTCTCAGACTTATTTTTTCTTGCCCCTTTTCTATGCCTTGACAATTTTTTTTGGAAGCCATGAATGCTACAGAAATGGTAGGAAATATACTAAATATATATCAAATACAACAATGTAGGCTAATCTAGGTGTGGCTTTTGTTCCATCTTTGGGCTTGGTAGAGATACAGGTACTGGATTTTAAATCTATCTCCTGTCCTTTTAAAAAAATTATTTTAATATACTACAATTAGATATTAATAAAGAAAATATAAAATCCATTCTATGAAAAATAATGTTTTATAATGGAAATTATTAAAGAATAACAAAAGTAAATACAATGTTTCTCATGATCATAAAAGAATACATTTTCATTTGCTAATCTATCTCTCAAGTCATTTCCTAATAATAGCATACCCTTTTTTGCATAAAACATTTTAATTATTAACAAAGAATCTCATACTTGGTATAACTTTGAACAATTTCTTCCTATTTCACAATATCTATTATTCTGTTTGGTCCTTATTTACACTTTCAGTTTCTTACACTAGAGAGACAATGAAATATTTATGTATGTGTGTTTGATTTATTTCACATAAGAGTATATTCTCAAGGTGCATCAATTTACCTAGAAATGTCTGAAGTTTGTCCTTCTTTATGACTGAATAATACTCCATTATATAAAAAACAATTCATGTCCATCAACTGATGAATGGATAAAAAATATGTGAGTTTTTTCAGGTCCTTATTTTTATTTTTTCCATTTACTTTGAGAATTCTTTGAGAAAATTTAAAAAGCACTAAATAACTTCTGTGTTTGTGTGGTGCTATGATTTTCCTATACAAATGAATGATTTGTGACAACCAACATTCATAGCAGATTTTTTTGAGTAACATTATTTCTCTCTATTTTCTTAAACTCTTAGCATTTTGCTCCCTTTTGCTTCATTAGACTTTAAAATTCAAGGTAAGATCTGGAAATTTAACTGGATACTAAGTAAGTCAAGAAAAAAATTTTTTTTAAGATTCAAGTAAATGTATGGAAACAGAAGACATAAAAGTAGAAAGGAAACTATTACACCAGAGAAGGGGTAAGGGGGAGCTAGGGGAGAGTGTAAGGGAGGATAATACAGTGGATGGATATGATCAAAATAAATTACATACATACATAAAATGTCACAGCAAAACATAATGTTTTGTAAAATTAATGGGAACACATATATACATTATGAAAAATGGATTCATAAGAAATAATACCAGCTAGGACTGATAGATTTTCTTGAAGCTTACTACACATGAAAATAATTATCAGTTTGTCTTTCTCTTCCCTCTCTTCCTTCAAGATCAGTTATTTATTTAATTATATTCTATAGTACATGTTTATTGCTTATATATGTAATAGGAACTTCATTGTTCTATTTTTAATGATAATTATCCATAAGTTATCTCAATATAGATTTCTTTAAATGAGTTGCATTCTCTCCCCAGCTGATAAGATCCCTGTGAGTAATGCAGAACCTGGAACTAGCTTTGGAATAGAAAAGCTCTGACTTAATAAGGAGACTCTCTAATTACTCATATGTAAATTGAAACATATTGAATGGGGAAGCAATCATCATCATCATTACATTAACATAAAAATCATTATCTTTCATGGTGATATGTCACTTAAATATTAGTTTGGAAAATATGGAAATCCAGCCAGGATGAATATAGAAATTCAATAGCACATAATACCTAATTATTTTTCTTTAGAAATTGGCCCTCTATCAACCACATGTCATCTGATTACTAAACATTTTCTTTGTTTTGTTTTTGTTTTTTGGTACCAGGGATCGAACTCGAGTCCTTGCGCTTGCGTAGCAGGGAGAAAAACCACTGAGCTAAATCCCTGGCCCAGATTTTCTTTAATAAGGAAAATGGCTGAGAAATGTATAATTTATCAACTAAATTATTTCAAATATTCCTTTTTCTTCACAACTTTGGAGAGCAATGGCACAAATTACAGCAAGGACGGAAATAAGGCATCAAAGGAAATGTTCATTTTCAAGGGTCTTCAAATCTGGTCATGCAGAGTAACAAGGTTTATATATTTCAGAACTCTGAGGCATAAAATATGACATTTTAACTTTCCTTGTTTGGTAATTAGTATGATAAATGTCACCATAACTATTTTGAGAACCAAATTTCAAGAAAAATGAAGAAACCATTATTATTAAAAGCTTTCTGTGAAATCTTTAGAAAGAATTTGATTTGGCAGGCAAGTTGAATCTAGTAACTCAGTAAATAGGAAAGCATATAAATAATTTCACAGCCAAGAGATAAAAATGATTTCATTCGCATCTTTTGAATGACCAGTGATATTGAACACTTTTTATATGTTTATTTGCTACTTCTAATTCTTTGTCTGAGAAATATCTGTTCATTTCAGATGCCCATTTTTGGATTGGGTCTTTTAATTAAAGAATGCCTGCTATCAAGAAATCAACCAATGACAAATGCTAGTGAGGCTATGAGGAATGGGAACACTCTCCACTCTTGGTGGGAGTGTAGACTGGTGTAACCATTGTGGAAATCAGTATGGAGATTCCTCAAAGAACTAGGATTACAGGTTCCATTTGACCCAGCTTTTCCCCAATGAGTGTCTTCCCAAAAGAATTAAAAGCATCACACCACAGCAATATATGTGCACCATGTTCAAAATGGCACAGTTTGTAATAGCTAAAGCTTGGAAACAACCCAAGTGCCCATCAACTGGAAACTGGATAAAGAAAATGTGCTTTTTTTAATTAAATGGAGTACTACTCAGCCATAAAGAATGAAAAACTAGAGACATTTATAGCTAAATGAATGCACATTGAGGTGATACTCTTAAGTGCCATAAATAGGACATACATGTGTAAATACCAAATAGTTTTTCTGGTGTGAAACTGAGTGTAAATAGGATCAAAATGCATAATAGATAATGTGAAATAGGAAGGAAAGGTCCAAAGGAGAAGGGGAAGTGGGAGGGGGTAGAGGAAAGGAAAGAAGGGAAAGTGATAAATATGAGAAAAGGAAAAAATGGAAATCAAAACAACACAAAAAAGAAAGTATTGTCCACTTCTTAAGAGATAGTCCCCAAAGTACTATATAAGGCTTCAAAAAGTTTTATCTTCACATCTTTCATACAGGAAATAGACATATATTTCAAAGAAGTTCAGTCTGGTACAGTATTCAATAAAGTAAATAAGACTCTAGTGCATGCAATTTCAGTGGCAACACATTAATGACTCTGTAGTGAAGAGGTAGGAGGCTACCACTAACAAGTATTGCTATGAATTCTTACAGCTACAAGCAATTTAACTCAAGGAAACCCATGGTTTACAATTAGTTTGTCTCTCACAACTAAAATCCAAATCCCATGTGATTTCACCACTCATACCAATGAGTCTGTATCTCAAAAGAGAAGGTTACATAAGTAGTTGTCATTTTTAATACACTAGAATTTAAAGGGTGGTAATGACAAGGGACAAATCTTATTGAAATATCAGAATGTCTGATTTTTTTGACATATTTTCAGAAGGCAAAAGTCCAAATTTTGCTTACTGACCACTAGTCACTAAAACATACTGTACCACATATAATATAACTGCTAAGAATGATAACAATTTGAAGTCAGAGCAGAAAACTGCACAACTTTTAGAAATCTTCATCGTGACCAGTCAGCAGATTGGTTCATCCTCCACTGAAGGATAATAGTAAAGAATTTCACCACTTTTCTCAGTGTTCACATCTCTATTTCTGACCTCGTATTCAGACTGCAGGTTCCTTAAGACTGGTAAGCAGGATTTCTAAGAACGTAATACGCACTCTGTCCCTATCCTATTCTTTTTTTTTTTTTTTTGTACGGGGGATCGAACTCTGGACCTTGCACTTGTGAGGCAGGCAACAGAACCACTGGCCTAAATCCCCGGCCCATGCAGCCTCATAGATCTCATAAATTCCATTTTTCTTTCTTTAACATTATGTTCTCAAAATTTCTTAAGAAAAGAATCACTTGGAAAGATTTAAAAATTGGACTTCAATCTCAGAGTGGTTTTTTTGGTAAGACTTAGGTGGTAAAAGAAAATTTTCATTTCTGAACATCTCTAAGGGGATGCCTCTCATGCTGTTCTAAGAAACACTTTGAACACCAGAGGTATAAGGAAAAGATGAACAATGTTTTATCTGATTTTAATTTCACCAACTGTTCTACTTTATAGTTTATAGTATCTTGTTGCAATCATTTCTCTCATTTTAATTCAACTTCACTTTCATAGCTCAATTGTATTTAATTATCTCTCAATTTTAATTCATTCCTGGTCTTGTGTTTATTGCATTAATGGCTATCTTTTCTTCCTTCATAGATGGACTTATTTAAATTGGAAGATTTTGTTTAACGTGTTGATTTTATTATCTAGTAATCACCTCTTTGTGTAGTCCCTTCTTGCCTTTCACCTATGCTACCCTTCTTCACAGATTCCACAAAAACATCTTTAAGAGAAAATTATAATATATTTCCTTCATCTATTTCAAGGTCTGTGGCTATTCATCTTATAAGAAAGGAAGATTAACGGAAAAAAGAACATGAATTTATTTAATATGAGTTTACATTTTCAGAATTAAAGACACAAAGTTAAAATGAAGTCTACATATACTAAGTTTGATGGAGAGTGGATAACTGCCCAGAAATATGACCGGAAAAAATGAGTAGGACCTAATGATCATAACTGGGGGTCACTTAATAAATTTAATTTGTTCTTATTCTTCTCTGTTCATGTATCTTCAGAGATAAGGGTATTTATTTCCTCTAGGTGTAAGGTGGGCATTTCTTATGTGAAGATCTTATGACCTCATCAGAAGTTGGGAGAATTTTTGGATTTGTTTCCAGGGAGAAGTATGTAGAAAGTCTAAGTGACTTTCTTGCTTGTGTTGTTTCCTTAAATGTAATGGTGCATATTTTAAGAAAGTAGGTTTTACATATTACTTAGTAGTTCTTCCCCAAGGTAAGATTCTACCTTCCTATCTAAATATAATACCTGCCTCTTCTCTAATTAGAGTTTGCATCCTCACCAGTTGTAGTCTTCTAAAGAGAGTATTTTTTTCCATTAAGTTTATTGGTACATTTTAGGTATACAATACAGATACATTCATCATTATGATCTTGTACCTTTACATGATGTATCTTGGTTCTTATTGTTTCCCCATTCCCCTGCCCTCACTTCACCCCTTCCACCCTTCCCTATTTACAAAGACTTTGTTTCCATGTTTTTCCTTTTCTCATATTTTTTCTTTTCCCTTGTTTTTTTTTTTGTAACAGGGATCTAACTTGAGTCCTTGTGCTTGCGCAGCAGGCAGCGAAACCACTGAGCTAAATCCCCGGCCCTCTTTTCCATTCTTTTCTTTCCCCTACTCCTCTCACTTCCTCTACTCCTTTAGATCCTATTTCACAAGTGCAAATAAGTATCAAAATGTATAATTGATAGTGTGAAATAAGATAGCATATTTTTGTTCGCCATAGTATGAACACAAATTGGGATTCTTTTATTAACTAAATTGGCATTCCTTTCTGAAAAGTTTACTGTTCCCCAGCCTTTAAATAATATGCTGTAAGAAATATCATACCCTTTGGTAATTTTTAAAAGTGGGATTATTCTCTCTTCTTGACAGTCAGTTCATGAACACCAGTGAGCAACTTTGGCACTAAATAAATCATATTTCTTTCAAACCAGGGTGAAAGAAAAAATAGGCAAAAAATTAATTTATCCCAATTAAGAAAAAAGTTAATTTTTACTTTTTGTCAATTCTTCTAGGAGAAAAGACATATTATAAATTCTTGGGATAAAATTAATGATAAGTCCAAAATCATAAACTGTTTTTGGAAAGATATTGTAAAGATAATTGAGATGAATTAATTATTCTAGTATATAGAATAAAATATATGATTATCTGTGATTATGTATGCATTTAAGGCATGTGTGTGTGAGAGAAATAGAGGGAGAATTTTATATTAAGTACACATAAATTTATGCATAGACTTTTACAAAAAAATCATTAAGCTCAAAAAATTCCTTTTAGTTGGTTCAACTCTAAAGAGATTTAGGTTTTTCCTGAATTAAACAGAGCTGAGACAGTTGACAGTATGATCTATTGCAGTATTTTTAAAGAAATTGATACCAGCTTACTAAAACTGAACTTGCTGAGAATAGAAGGAAGAATCTTGGGTCAAATGGGCATTTTTCCATGAAGCTAAAGTCATCAGTTAGGAAGTCCATGACTGGGTTATCAAGATGTGCACAGAAACATGAATTTCAAGGTTTTCAAGCTTTAATTAGAATCAGGAGCAGCAGAGTCAACATTAAGGAACACAATCACAATTAAGGATAATGACAGGTGCCTCTTTGAGAAACAGATTGCTATAAAACCTTGAAATATGTACATACTTGTTTGGAAGTCTTCTTCTTTAAACTTGTTTTCTGTATAGGTTAGTGAAGTTTTGACTGTTCATTGGAATCTTGTGCAGACCTTCTGAAATTATGAGTACCTCAGAACCATTCCAGAACTGCCAAGGGGAAACTTTCTCTGATGAGATTTAGACATCTTTTCCTTTTGAAGACTAACCCATGTGATTCTGTTGTTCCTACACACAGTTGAAAAGCGTGTAGTATGTCCTTTTTCACACAGGCTGTATGTGTTTCTGCCACAGATGTACTCTCAGGTGTTAATTTCTGCCATTTCTTGACCTAGGAAGGATAACAGGTATATATTGAATCATTTTTATATTATGAAAAATAAAACATTATGGTAAAAGTCTATAAGTTAATTAATTAAAAGTAATATTCTCTCCACATTTAAAGGCTAAATACCTAAAATCTGTACCTAGTTGTACAGTTAAGAGACAAGTAATCATCATTAACTTCTGTCATTCTCCATTCCAGAAATTATTTCACTTGAAGCCTCATTACCTCTCACTAGGACTATTGTTTGAGTTACCTAATTGGTGCTCCTGTCTCTATTCTCTTATTCTTCCAATTCATCCCACCTACATATTCTTGCCAAATTAAATTTCCCTAAATAACATTTCTATATCTGGTACAATCTTGTTTAAATCATTTCCCATTAACTGAACCATAATTGTTACTTAAAGCCCCCAAACCAAGTCTTAAATCTATATTTTTCAATGTAATAACTCTCTACCCCTATATCTATAACACTGCCCAGCAAAGCTCATTATCTCCAAAACCATTTCACGATTTTCTGTTTCTGTGTTCTGAAAACTGCTCTTACCCCTTCTGGAATATATTTTTATCTTCCAAAATAAATCTATTTTGAAAAAACAGCTAGTTACCCTAATATATCTTTCTTGGGCAATTAGTCTTTCATGAGGACAACTGCTTACAATAAGAAGCTGATATTTTCTTCATGTCCCATGTCTCACTGAATTATGTTCAAAACTGGGACCAACTTATTTTATGATATTAGAGTCAAAAGTAATCTAGAATAGAATTAGTATAGTGAAAGTGTTTATATAAAAGGCCAAATTAATTCCCCAAAATGTAGGGACTTTGAGAACCTGTGAAAAAAACTAACCACCCCCATCAATAATTATCCAGAGGGATATCTGAACATAGCCTGAACTGGTTACTGTGTTTTTATACATGACAGCATCTGCATTTGGAATGTTGACTTGAATACTGAGCATTAAGCTCCTATTTTGTCTGGTAGTTTCTTAAAACCTGGAACAATCATTTATTTAAAATATATATTTTAAGAAGTTAAGTGCCAGATAGTCCCTGATAAAGTACAGAGAAAATTATCTGAAGAAATGGAAAGTTATATGATGCATTATGTGTATACTGTAATATCCCTCAACGAAAGTATCTTTGTAGTGCTGAGGTTATTCTTCTTTCAATGAATAAGTGATTCACGCTTTTGTGGGGAAAGCTTCAGCATTCAGAACTCTCTTTGCTCATTGTTGGATGGAGATGCTCAAGAAAATTCTCAGTGGATATGATACTTCTTGGTTTTATTGAGAACAGAATAATACAGAAGTTACAGAAGGTAGCCAGGTTACTGTCAGCAGTGAATAAGTACCTGTGAGATGCTAATCTGTGTGAATGTACAGACAATATCAGTTATACTTTTCTCAGGGAATAAAAAGTTGATTGATTTCATTATTCCACTAATGAAAATACTGAATAATACTTCATATGATCTTGGGTCAACATGTGTGTTTTCATCCCCAGCAGTGAAAGCAAAGCAAGTTGCCCAGACCTGAAAGAACAAGATATATTATCACTACTCGCTTGTCTAGTGTGCTCTGTAGTTATCTTTGTTAGTCTTTCACAGGGACTGTGTAAATCCAAACCTCTTGAAGTGTTTCATGGGATGTCAGGATGCTCTGAATCTCCTATGTATGATCAGGTAAGATAACTGTAATAGCAGACAAAAAAATGGAGTGTTTTAGAATGTAATCATGGTCTTTAAAAGGAGAATTGTTATTGCATGCAGTAGGCTTTCAGGATTTGTAGGTAACTCGTGTTTTCAGGAAAATAGATGTGCTCAAAACAATTCAAGCATGACCAACCTGAAGGAAGTCATATGAGAGCTTCCACTTTCAACCGTAGCAGGTTTCTCCATAAATCTATACTATTCTGTTTAGTAGCTGATCCCATTGAAAAATCATACATTCCTCAGCTCCATGCCCTCACCAACTGCAGGTAGGCTGCTCTAATATTATAAAGATCATCATGGGTACCTTAACAGAAAAATGAAACAAGCAAACAATGATATGAAAAGATTTGAGAAGTTGATAGGGCCTAAAAAAATAATTCTTTTGATCTCTTTGTTAGACTTACCTTTCTAGCAACAGAAATTCAATTGTATTTCCTGCTTTAAATGTTGAAGTTTGTTTTCTTATAAAGTGTTAACTTCTCATCCAATGGGCATTATCTTGGAAGAAAACATTGAGTCATTGTAGAGATAAACATTTTATTTTACTTCATACCTTTTTCTGTACTGTTTGAATTTCTAACCACATACAGTCATTTCTTTATGTCAACAGCAGTTATGTGGATGGCAATTTGTAAGCCATTTTAAATGTATTCTTTATAATTCTTTGTTCCAAAGTGCTGAATGTTATTAAAAACAAACAAACCCAAGAGTAATAATCCTACAGAGAATTTTTAAGAGAAAATAAGGGAAAGGTGGAGGGCATGTGAAAGCCATGGGAAGTACATAAAATGAACAAGTCAAACACCTAGATTATATTAGCTTTAAAATTTAATACTAGTGCTAAAAATATGTATAATACAAAAGAGAGGAGAGAAACGTGAAGTGGAGGTTGACATATTTGAAATAGAAGCATATGTTCCAATAATAAAAAGAATAATTTTATGGTCTTAAAAATTGAAACACATAAAATTGTTGAATTCTACAGCAATGATTCTTAATCTGAGAGCAACTGGAAATGTCTAGAGACATTTTTAATTAACCATTCTTGAAGGAAAATTATTTTAGTGGCACATCTTGAGTAGTGACCAGGATATCTAATAAAACATGCCACGATACACAGACAATTCCTCTCAAAAACAATTATACAGTTCAAAATATTATTAATGTTGAGTTTGACAAAGCCTAATATACAAAACAATGTCAGGATATGTGGGAAAGATCACAAGACAAACTTTCCTTTTACACCATTTTGTTGATATTAGTATGTTTCTTATACTTTCCTCCATTATTTCCATGTTTATTTTGCTTTTAACTGTTTGCTATATCTAGGAATTAAAAAAAAACTAAATATGGATATGGAGGTAAAAAATCTCATTTGAAGAAAACCCTACAATTCAATATTATAATAAAAAATGCATACACAAATAATTAAGTGAGCCTAGGAATTATCTTCTAATGATCTTCCAATTATCCTACTCAGTCCCAAATCTTAGAAGATAAGCTTCCTACGTCAATTACATGTAAGCAGGAAAGTTTGAATTTCAAGAATTCACTTTCTAATACCTCTAGTTGTTCACATGTAGTTGTAATAGAGTTGGGTTCTTAGGTGTCACTGGCTGATTTGGTTTCATGGTCTGGCTGGCAAAGTATACACACATGGGTGTGCACACAAATACACACACAAACAGCCACACACACACACACAATAACATATAAACACAGTAAAATCCCATTTCCAATATAGAAATAATATGAATTTATTCATAAGTATTGATACCAACACAAAACTAAATATTTATTGTACATTAAATATTAAAGCATTGAAAAGTAAAAATTGCCCAAGACATAATAAATGATAATCTTTTATTTTTTAACCCAAATAATTATTGAGATTTTATATGTGAGGAAAAGAAAAGGTGAACATACTTTTGCTACTTAGTTGAAGTAAAGATTGAACTCTTGGACAAAGAAGAACAACTCACAAATATGGCTGTAGTTACATAAAACCACCAAAATACCAAAAGGAGTGTGGTATATGTGTAGCAAGTGGTGAAATATGCCTGGCCTTGTTGACTCACTTTCTTTTACAACAGCAAAGGTTGATGACAATGAGTGAACAGAACTTGCTTATTCTAAAAAGAGGGGACAAGCAAGTTCAGGCCACTAAATTCATTAAAAAGTGACATAATTAGGACCTGTATCAGTCCCATTCTGTGATCCAGATGATTTTTTAGACATATTGTTTCCTTTGTGGAGAATTCAGAGTAGAGAGGGTCATGACTTCCACCCTCTTCTCTTTGAGATGTTTCTTATGTTCTATGGCCCTGAAAGAAGGTGCAAAGGAAATCACTTACACAAATTGGGAAAATTGGTGTCTCTCTCTGGCTAATATGGGCTGAGCTACAGGATGTCACTGATTCACTAAACAATCCCACCGGAAGTCAAAAGAGTTCTTGGAAGAACATAATTTGTGTTGTAAGTTTTTTCCAGTTTACCTACAGAGAACGGAATGGTGCTTACTTTCATCAATAGAAACCTGAATGTTGGCTGTTCCAGTAGCTGAGTCAGGTGAATGGGGTGGCAGTGGGGACGGTCTGCATGTGGCTTGCTGCTATGGTGTTGCATGAATGATCAAAGGGAAGAGAGGAGTGGAAATGGCTCTAGCTAAGGGCAATGACTTTACCTTACTCATTTTTTCCCTCCATCATATCTGGCTTTGAAAATTCCAGAAGTCAGAAAGGCAAGAGTAATATATAAAATTTAACTACCTTCTTACATTCTCACCAAAACTCTTGACATTATTGAGCAATGCTGAGTAAGGGGAGGAAACGGATTGAGAGGAGATTTTGGAGGTTATAGGCAGAGTACGGACTGGACCAAAATCTTTAAATCCTGAAAAACAAAATGAAACAAAACTCAAATTGTTCAAAAACTCCCTAGAGTACTAGAACAAGACAAAAGTAGGCAGTAAATCAAGTTTTTTGTTTGGTTCTTTCTAAATGACTCTGTGCGTGCATGTGTGTGTGTGTGTGTGTGTGTGCGCGCGCGTGCTCATGTGTGCATATGTATACATATGTTCCAGTAATTAAGTTAAAAATTTAACTGATACCACAGATAATATAAGGGGAAAATCCAAAATGAGGCTTCAGACAAAGATATACCATTTAAAACATCACTGACAAGTCAGGTCATGATTCAGTAAACCACTCTTCTGTGTGTCCTCATGTGTGCACCAGAAGAAAGTGGCAAAGACTAAGCAAGACCCCAAGGCAGTTGCCCTTTATTCCTAGGAGTTATTGGAAGGGGACAGTGGGGAGCCCCTGAAGAACACTAGGAACCTATAGAGCAGTAGAGGATCAATTTCAAACCCCCAACAGGACCAGAAAGCAAAATGCTGTCCTGCAACACATCTTCTCAAGCAGGAATGTCCAGCTGAACCCTTCCTATCGTAGATTTATGTACCAGCCTTGAAAGATACAAAAACACAGTGTGCTGTGAACACAGGAGGTTCTCATTCCGAAAGAAGTTGCTCATAGCCTCTCTTCCCTAGACTGTTGCTTCTCACCTCTTAAGTGAAGATGCAATTACCAAGTTGAGTCTATTTTTTAACATTGGCAAAGGAATAATTTCTTCATAAAATAGTAGGATGGAAATAATACACAAAGATAATGTCATTAATTCTGCTGGTTTGGGGGGGGATCCCTGCTGTCACAGGGGTTTAATTCTCAATTAAAATAATATGTAATGGAATACTAATAAAATTACAATAATATTAAAACATGTAGTGGAAGTGTTCATTGAGATAATTAGTGATTAGTTCTATAAACTGTAAGAGAGGGAAGAGTAATCTACACTACACTGACTGGCCAAACACAGTTCTTTTATTTTTTATTTATTTATTTATTTTTTTTTGGTGCCAGGGATCTAACTTGGATCCTTCCGCTTGCGCAGCAGGCGGCGAAACCACTGACCTAAATCCCCAGCCCAGTTCATTTATTTTTATAAATAATGAGTAGTTGTGACAAAGGATAATTTGCTGTTAGAATCTAAATTATTAATCTCTGTCCACTTTCTGGAAAATTTGCTGATCCTCCTGATATGATTAACACCAATGAGATACTCTAAGGGAAAACTGATGTGAATATATGTACATAATTTCACTCTCTTTAAAACTTTAAAAAAGTGATGAAGGAAAACAGAATTTTTTAAAAAAGAAAATCATTGAATTTGGAAGGCAGGGAGGATTGAAGGGTACATGATACATCAAAAAGTACTGAAACTAGAAAACAGATGGTAAAGTAGCAATGGAATTAATAAAGAATGTGGATTTTAACCAGAAGAGGAAAGTTGAGAAACTGAGAAATGTTTGATACTTGAGTATCTGTCAAAGTTTCAGAAGACAGAAGCAACAGGAACTGGTATGAGGGGAGATGGCAATAATTACTACGCTTGACTGACCTAAAGACACAAATAATAGATGTATGTAATCCTGAGAAGAAGAAGAATATTAAAATTTGGTGCCTCTCTTTATCCAAGCTTCTGGAAAGAACATATCAACTCTGTAAAACAGCAAGTACTAATAAAAATATTTGTCTGGTAATGGGAATTCATACATTTTTAAAATGCTACACCAACAATTATTATCAAAGCTGTCTTTGGGGTGAAAAATAAGTATATGTGGGAAAAGAGTGTGAGGGAGATTTCTTTTTATTAGTTTATCCTTTGCAACTTTTACATTGATATTTATGTATATTGAATAATACATCATAAAAACTCCTATTTATTGCTTAAATATGAAGCATCCCCAAGGCAGCAATGTTCAGCGATGGGAACTTGAGAAGTGATTGGGTCATGATGTTTTTCATGTCATCAGTACATTAATCCAGGGATGAGATGACAATTGGATGGCAGGATTGGGAGGAAATGGAAACTTAGCAGGTGGGGTCCATTGAATGAAGTGGGTCTGGGGAGCATGAACTCTATGACTATCTTGTCCCCTACCCCTTCCTCTCTGGGTCTTCCTCTTTCTACTTCCTCCCTGCCCTGAGGTAAGCTGCTTTCCTCCACTTTGCTCTCTTCCCCATGATGCTTCTGCTTTGGAGCCAGCTGACCATGGACTGAAATATCTGAAAACCAGGAGGCAAAGAAATCCTTTTCTCCTTTAATTTGTTTGCATCAGGTATTTTGTCCCAGTGACAGAAAGGTGACTAATACATCCCTCTTGCCTAGTTTTTTCTATTAAATAATAAATTATTTTCTTAGGTTTTTCTAGGATATAAACCCAGGCATAATATTCTTTTGACTGAGTTTCTTATTTAAAGGAGTTCCAGAATAGTATATTTTAACTTGCAAAACTGCAAAATTCTCAGACTCCAGGAAGTGCACTACTGCCTCTCCCCTTCCCCTCACCATCCCCAGACACATATTCCAGTGCTGTGCTCTATCTCTTACACATCTTTCCAGTTTTTCCACCAGCCTGGTCGACATTATCTCCATCTCTCACTTGATAGAACTCTATCAGATGATATCCATTTCCCCACTGCTTTTGTAACTCATTCTCACTTGTAACTAAGTGTGAATTTCATTCCTGTCAGAATTCATTTTGTTTTGTCATGTGACCATCTAAGACTATTTAAATCAAGTAATTTTGCTCAAAAACTTTTAATTCTTCTATTCATTTGAAGATAAAGAGAAAATCCCTCAGATTAGCAGTAGGTTTTGCTAACAATAGGTTTTCCTTACCTTGCAAGGCCTTGTCTCAAAACAAAAAATAAAAAGGGCTAGTTCTATAGAAAGTGCAAAGACCCTGGGTTAAATTCCCAGTACTGGTAGATAAATAAATAAATAACAATCATATAAAAATATTTTATTTGTAGAATTATAACGTTTATGATTTCTTATAGTAAAAATATAAAATTACAATTATATATTTATAGATGATTATACTTTTCAATATAATTTTATGTATTTTAAATTTTTTCTGGTTTAAATTTTTATTTCACCGGTATTTGAAGGAAATACTAAATACCTCTGGTATTTGAAGTTGTGATCTTTAAATTTCAATCATTTTAGAAGGCTTTCTAATATAACTGAAATGGAAATGGTATTTTTCTTGTTGTTTTATTGAAGACATATTACTTCATTTACTATTATGGGTTAACAGTGTCTCCTTTCTTCTAAAACCTATAAAGTACTCCTAACATCCAGAACCTCAGAATACTACTCCAGTTGAAAATAGAATTGTGACAGGTGTATTTACTTCAGCTGAGGTCACACTAAAGTAGACAGAGCCTTAATCTAATGTGATCCCTGTCCTCATTGTAAAGAAGTCACACAAGCACGAAGAAAGATGATATGAATACCTTCATGGGAGATGAATGCTATCTGATGAAAAAGATTGAGTTTGCAGTGATGCACAAAGTGAGACACACTAAAGATTCATGCCAACCACCAGAAGCTCAAGAAGAGGCTCAAAGAATTCTAACCAAAGTCTCAGAGGGATTGGAACTCTCCTGAGATTTTTATTTTGGACATTTTGCATCCAGAACGGTAAAAGATAAATGTTCATTTTTTAAAGCTATCCCTTTAAAAAAGTAATATTTTATTATAGCAGTCTTAGAAAACTAATAGAGTGACCTAGAATAATACTAGCTAAGATGCCCATTTTGAAATGAGATTAAAACATTTAAATTAGAAATCACTTAGGGTTATGTAGCCTATGAATTTGTGTCCACATTTTGACTAAGCCAGAAAGCAAGATACTCCTACATATTGTTTTGGGCTATGTATAAGTTTATGTATTTGTGTGTAGATATCTACACAGACAAAGAACAGAAGTATGGGTCAGAAACAGAGAGGCATGTATCTCTTCTTTCTGTTGCAACTCCATTAATGTTTTCTCTCTTCTATTTATATGGAAAGGGAGACTAGTACATTTCAAATATTGTTCAATCAAACTGACAATACTGTTAGGAGGACCACATTCTACATATCTAATTTACAGTTGCCCAAATCTCAGCTTTACATTTCTTTGAAACAGGGGCTTATTTTGAGATTTACTGGTCAAAACATGAAGAAATGAAATCATATTCAAGATGAGAACTGTCTCTGTGACAAATGAAGTCATTCCTATTTTGTAAGCATTTAAAAAATTTCCACCAAACTCTCAGATTATTTCCCTTACAAGTTCTAATTTAGCCAAGAAAAGTGAATGCTTCTAAGCTTTATTGCCTTACTACAATCAAATTTTTTCATATAATAGTGAGTAATTACTTTCATTCCTCTTTAATAAACACGAAGTTGAGCAAATGGGATTATTTCCTTAAACATCTTTAGTAAAATGATGATAATGTATCCATTTTTCATGAGGATACTGAAATAAATTTTTTTCTATGCATGTTGCTTTTCTCTTCTTTTCTCTGGTTTCTTCTTTCTCCCCTTCTCTGTCTAGTCTCTGTTTTTCCTCTTTTTTCTTATCCCAATCTGTCACTTTAGACTTTCTAATGTTTTGATAGTAACATTTTATGTATGTGCTATAAAGTCCTAAAAATATTGTATAAGTTCCATTAAAATAGTAAAGTTTCCCAAACGTGTTTATATTACCTTAGAAATATATTTGTCAACTTAATGTCAGTGAAATTGTAAATATACCTAACGCATTTAAAGATTTCTTAGTCATGATTTTGTTGCTGTAATATGTGAATTATTTGAACTAAAAATGAATTCAGAAAGCCTAAAACCAGCAGAACTTATGTTTTTTCTGTTTCCTAAAAATGAAAATATTTGATTCTTGAACTAACACTGAAATTAGACTAAAACACAAAACCATTTTTTTTTTTTTTGGTACCAGATATCAAACTCGGGTCCTTGAGCTTGCGCAGCAGACAGAGAAACACACAACCATTTTTAAGAAGAAAATGACATCGATTGCTGGTTCAATGAAATGATAGGCAGTTTTTTAAAATACTTAATGTGATGCTCAGGGCCATACAATGAAGTTTCACACATTTATTAGCAAAAGAAGATCTTGGTATATTTGGATTCTGAAGGACCCAGAAGATAATGAAATGAAATAGTAAAACTTCATGCAAAACATTGCAAATGTACAAAAAATTCCCCATCAAATTCCTCAAGATTCATTTGAGGTAGCAACAACCATTATAAAAAGCAGTTCTGGAAGAGAGAGGAGTTTTTCTTTTACTTTATTTTGTTTTCTTGATGGTGGGGCATTTCAAGCAGCATGCTTTCTAACAACAACAAAAAATTATTTCTAGAGTTTTGTGACCTCCAGACTAAAGGCATACATTGAACTGCTGTGGGACATGAAAGAAATGTAGAAAGATGGCAGGGGCATGTGACAGGTAGACAGAGGACGAATGTCAAGTTGACCTTGCTCCTCCACCTAACATAACAGTACAGAGGTGGTAAAACTTTCATCATGAATCAAGACAGTTTTCATGGAATCTTAGGCTTCTTCTTCCCACCCAGGTTACAGATAGAGATGGCAACCCCAAGAAAGTTCTTGGCTATACAAAGTTCTAGATTCAAGAGTTCTGGAGACTGCTTTTACTCGCCACCACTTAGATATTAACACCAAAGTGCCACAGGAAACTGAATGCTTGCAACCACCTCTGCAACTACAGAGCAGTGAGAGTCGTTGGTGTCACCAGGAGTGGAAAACAGCTGAGAAGACAGTAACTTGTCTTGTTTCCACGAACTCTTTTTCCTCCTACAACTGCCTGCTGAATACTTTGAACATGTAGTGAAATTTAAAGTATGCAAGAGCAGAAAGGTCATGTTAAAAAGGGAACCTTTTCAAATGGCTTTGTGAACTTCTCTTGCCACTTTGAAGTTAGGCATGACCATGTGACTCCTCCGGCTGATGGAATGTGAGTAGAAATCATCTGTGGAACTTTAGAGCTTTCGACACTGCTGGTGCTTGACTCTCATGCTGTCTCTTGACCCATCAAGGTGATTGAAGAGACTTTGATTTCCAGGTAATTTACCCACAAAATTGTGGAGACTTAGTTACCAGGAGGCCTGAGTTACTATGAAAAACTGAGAGTCTTTGTTAGCTTGCACCAAATATGCAGCATGAAAAGGATGTGTGTGTGTGTGTGTGTTTTCTCATTTAACATGATTAATACACCACCCAAGTTCTGAAACAAATGTAGAATAAAGTAATTAAATGTGTAGTAGAAGTCAAAATATTACATTGATTGCTGATGATGGCTAAATTGGAGGCAAAAATATCATAATAAATCAGACACAGTGGTGTGTGTTTATAAACTCAGCGCTTGGGAATCTGAGGAAGAGAGAACTCCAGTTCAAATATTATCTAAGCAACTTAGCATGACACTCTCTTAAAAGAAATAATAAATGAATAAGGGCTTAGGAGGCCTTGTATATCACATAAAATAAATGATAATATGTCTTTCAGTGAATCTCCACTCTATGTAGCTTAGCCACCAGTCATAGGAGATGTTGGTCCCAAGCAGACTCTGAGATCAGCAGGCACAGGAAAGGGAAGTCAATAGCATCTAGAAAGGAGACTTCTGGTACCAACCAGTCCTTCCTTTGTTTTCTTTGGGGATCCGTGATGGGGAAACATAGATTTGGATCCCAGAAATCTCTTAAATATGTTGTGAAACTCCAAAGGCAGTATTTGGTTAGCTCTGCAAATTTATTCTTCTTAATAAGCATTTCTTTACTAAATACATCCAAAATAGCATACTAGTAGTTGGCTAGGAGATTAATTGATATGATTCTCCCATGAATAGACCCTGCACTAAGAGTATATCACTTTCAAAATTTTAAACACTAAACATTTTTCATTTTTTAATTCTCAGGCTAATTAAAATTTAAAATTAGACATAGTTATGAATTTATTCCAGATATATTAATTTAAAAGTTAATAGAGGAAACATTAAATTTTTTGCCAGTGTTAATTTATGTATCTATGCTCAAATTTTCTTAAACGTTAAAGACAATTTCTCACTCCATTTTATGTTTATATAACTGCATATAGAGTCTGAATAAAGAATAAAGGTTTATTCAGTTCATCATTTTGGAAGCCAGGAGATGCAAGTCTAAGGGCTCTTATTTGCTTGGGGATTTCTTCATGGTGGGGCCTATGTACAGAAATTCTGCGAAGATGCAAGTCACATTTTAAATATTCAATAGCCACAAAAATGTAGTGTGGCTATCATATCAGGCAATGCAGAATAGATTAATGCTATCACTGCATAAAATTCTATTTCTGACACTGGCATATGAACATACAATCAAATGGTATAGAGTCTTATCATTTAAGCAGTGTTTCTCAATTCAAATGATTTTTTCCAACATTCCACTATTATTTGCATTTTATCCCTCTGAGAAACCACAGTATACTGAGATCATAAAAATGGGTCCATCAGAGGTTGAAAATTTTTGGCCTGGAAATAATCGTTCTGAAATATCCCTACAATCATTTCACTGAAATATTCACATGTCCATGTTTAACTTCAACAATGTCCAGAGTACACTGTTTCATGTTCTCAGAAAGAGGTAGAAAACTTCATGAACAATTTAACAACATCTCATACAATTTTGCATATATTGTTAAACATGTAGACAGGTGTGTTATTTTTAGCTGCTATGTTAAATGTGGTATTTTATTTTATTATATATAATTGGTTATATTTATTTGGGTAGACTGTTAAATACTGTATTCTTATTTTATATCATGCTATTCTTTTTAGTATCTGATCTCATTGTTCCACAGACATATAATATTATCTGCAAAGAGAGATTTACCTTAATCTACAATATTTTAACTTTACCTTAATTTCCAGTATCTACCTTACATGCGATCTCTTGTCTGTACTGTTACAGTCCCATTCATGAATGTCTCTGTTTTAAAGCAGATAAAGGAAATTTTTCCAGAGGCCAAAATGTTAAGTAATATTATTGATGGTCTACACTGCCTACAATGAAATATGATTGAAGCTTTAGATCTGCTCTGTGTCATGTCCAATAGTCAACAGTTTCACTGGGAGGCTCAGGGCATAAAAGACACAAGATGGAAAAATTCATGACAAAAGGTTTTGGGGAGGAATTATGTTGATGGACCACATACTTACTTAAGTGACCCCTATACCAACTTCATATAGGGTAAGGATAGTTGTTGTACCTAAACTCAAGAATATAGATTATCCCTCTGACTAGTCAATCTAAAAACACTGCTAACTGGCTACATTCTATGAGCAGAAACCAATGCTGAGTTCCTTTCATTATTCTCTTTGGGGAAACAACCATACACCTGGTGTCAGGTTGGTTACACTGATATTCTTCTATATTATGAAGACACAATTTATTTTCTCTGACATCGACATGTATTCAGGGAATAGAATTCATTTTCTGCTCAAACTGTTGTTAGTATCTGTGAATTTATAGATTGTATTATATACTCTTTTAATATCAAATATAAAACTGCTTTTGAGGGTAGGGGATTTAGCTCAGTGGTGCCACGCCTGCCTCACAAGCACAAGGTCCTGAATTGTGCCAGTACCACAAAAACACAAAACAAAACAACAAAAATCTATTTTTGAAATGAGGGTGGATTTCACAAGAAGGTCAGAATTGGATTCCTGCTTATGACTCATGACTGGAGATATCTCTATCTAAATCTTTCTATCTATCTATCTATTTATCTATCTATCTATTTATGGTATCTCAATTCGCTATCTTAATTTGTCCTACAGTTTTGGAAAAGATGAGCATGTTTGTGTTTGTGTAGGAAAGCTGGATGTGGTCATGTTTGTCACTCAAACATGATTGTTTTGCAAACAAAAGCAAAGTTTTGCCAAAAGCTTCTGTGAACCAAATTGTTTGGATACAAAAGCTTTTGTGAACCAAGGTACCACTGTGTGTGTGTGTGTGTGTGTGTAAGCATTGTTTCAATGGTTCTGAACATACTTTTGTGATTTATTGTGTAACTGTGTAGCCTATTTTTAAATTACAGTCTTTTCACCAGTTTAAAATAATAGCTTTTAAAAATTATACTACATTTTCTGTTATAATGTACTAATCTCTGTTATCCATGTTATTCCTTGCATTGTTTTGCTTTTGAAATTTCTTTTCCCTAACTTGAATTTTTTTTGAATGCATACTCTTTAAATTAATATATGTATTTAATGTTGTGAAGTTTCCTGAGCACTGATTTAATTGAATCTCATAGAAAGAAGTAATCATTTTATTACTATTATTTTTATAGATCTGGAAAATGTTTGCACATAAAGGAGGTAAAATTTTTGTTATTGTTATTGATAACATAGTTTGGTAGCTACCTCTAACCATTTATAAGATGATTCTGTGTTTGACTTCTAGGTAGTTCATCTTTGTGGAAGAGATAACATGAGTTTCTTTAGGGGAAAGTGGAGAAGCATACTGTTCATAATAAAGAGTTTCAGCTGGGTATGGGAGGCCCTGAGCTCATTTTTTCCTTTCTGCACTTTATCCAGAGCAATTATGAGCAACCAGCCAATTACTTAATACTTCACTATATTTAAACCCCATCAGTGTCATTAAAAATATTTAGTCTAAAATATTGTAAGGTATCAAACCTATGATTTTGCTGCTTTCTATAGGCATTTGATAGGGAATAACCAATGATTACATCTTTTATAAACTTAACTGTATTTTCTGATCTTAATATGGCTTATATGTGTGGCCTTTATTGCCAGAAAGTCATTAATCCCTATAAATCTGACTAGATCAAAACATCTATCACTTTCTATTTAAATGATTCACATGATTAAAGAGAATGGTAAAGCAAGGCTAAAATTGCAAAACAGGCTGCAAGGCAGGGCAGGATAAAATTCTCTACAATAGCCTAATGGTGTAGTGGTACTGCGGTTCATAAACCTAATTCTTTCCAAGATTCTGGTCACAAACCGAATTGGACAAGAATGGAATCAAATTCAATGGTTAGGTTTAATGTTGACCTTATGGGAAAATTTGATTCCATTCTTGTCCAGATCAGTTTACAACCAGAAGTGTGAAAAAATTAAGTTTCTAAACTGAGGTACTACTGTAATCAACAGAAAGAATATATTCTTTAGGAGTTTAATTTACTCTCAAGATTTTTCTGTACACTGCTTTAGAATAGTATGATTATCATTATATGCAACATGATATTGCACATAATCTGCCTTATTTAAAATCAACTGATTATGAACTATTCAACAAAATAGTTCTATACTGATACACCTATACCAGTGTTTGACTGAATAACTGGCAAATGTATTCTAATTAAGTTTACACATAAAAATTCACTGTCTTTAAAAGAAACCTCCTTCATTGTGTTATGTTTTCTGCATTCTTACTGCATTTTGCATTGATTATGGATTTTGCTTTATAAAGATGCATTATAAACTACCTATTTTTAAGTAATAAATCGCTTCCAAATTTTGTAGCCTCAAATGAGAGAGTCCTTAATTCACAGATTCTGTGGGTCAAGGATCCATTTAGCTGGGGTGGCCAGTTCCATGTCTAGTACAAGGCAGTATCAAGATGTCTTCAAAGATGAGATCTCATCTGCAGACTCTACAGGGTAACTTATTCCTCAGTTCATTTATGTGGCTCTTGGAAGGATTGAGTTCCTTCTGTGTTCCTGGATTGAAGCCATGGATTTCAAATTGGCCAATGGCCTCAGGCTGCCCTCAATTTCTAATCATGAAAATTTCTTTATATGTAACTCATTTCATGAAATCCAGCAAAGGATAATGTACTCTAGTAAAAAAATGTCAGTTGTACACTAGTAATATAATGTTTAAGTGACAGTTTTCAAAACATTGAGGAAAACTATCAGATGAAATTTATTCAAGTAGAGAACCATAGAAGGTTGTATATGTTCACATCACTAAGGATTATGTTTCACATTGTCTGTGACTGATACATTACTTCTTATTATTCAATAGGCTGATTCTCTTTATTTGCCTGTAGTTTCCTTTTTTGAGACTCTTTTCTGATGATTTTCTTTTCATTTTTTCAATAGTATATGTTTGTAGTATATGTTTACATTTCTTGTTTTTTTTCAGTATATTGCCACCTTTAATCCATCCTGCAGTGCCCTGTGAAAGGGTGACAGAAAGACAGTTATGACCGTAGGAAAATTTGATTCTTGATACAGAATCAAAAGTTATGTTCAATTTCCTTTGCTTTTATAAAGGCCACAGTAACAATACTTAAATGCACTTATTTTTTTCGGTGATACAATTAAAACCGAGCGTTACTTAAAATGAACTTAAAATAGAGTCCCTGGCCTGAATTAGACTTTAAATCATACTGTAAACATATATTTTTGTATAATTTATTGATCAACATCCAGTTGTTCCAAAAGGGTTCTTCTCCACTTTTCTAATTCCCCTTCGCTCCGTTTACTGCCAGAAGTATCCCAATTACCAGAATCCTTCCAAGTCTTTTTCTTAGGTGATTTCTGTTTTGATTCCGATCCCTGTCTAGTTGTGTTTCTCATTTTCCCTATCTTTTTCTTTTTTTATCCTTTTCTCGCTCAGCATCTGATTCTGGAGAGTCAGATTTATATTTCCTCTTTTTGCTTTTCTTCTTAGGCTTTTTTGATTTTTTATAACTTCTCTCAGATTCAGCACTAGAAGAATGATCTGAAGCAGAAAGGGACTCTGATCATGATCTTTTTTTCTTTGAGTGGCTGCCATCATCATCTGAATCTGACTCCGATGGAAAGCGGGAACATTTTCTATGATGTTTCTTAGATTTCTTAGAACGTTTCGTATTCTTTGAATGATGATGCTGACACTCATGCTCAAGGACATGCATAAAATCTTTAAATATTCTTTTTCTTTCAGACTCTTGAGTAATGTCCTCAAATGCTGGCTCTTTTACAAGTCTCTCCCGGATATCTTCCCAGACAGCATCCAGTTCTATTGGAGGACCAGCTTGTTTCAACATGCTCTTAAATGCAGATTCTTTTCGTTTCATTTTCGGAGCCTCTTTTTCTCTTTCACGTTCATGGGCTTCTGCCTTTTCCAGTAAACTATTGAAAACCAACTTGACATTTCCAGCATCCAAGGTAATTGATCTTTTAGTGGAACTAATTGTTGTCACAAAATCTTCAAATGTAGTATTTACTTCAACTACAAATCCTTTATGCTTTAGAATGTCTTTTTTTTTCTTTATCATGATAATGTGCTTTAAGATCCTCAACATAAAACTCGAAAACATCAAGTGCAGTTGATCCAGGCTGACCAAGCATATTAGTGAATCTAATGTCAGATCTAATGGTTGAATACAATTCCATCCAAGATGACATAGAATGTAGTTGTCCATGTTTATGCAGTTCATCTAAAAATATCTGAAAAGATTCCCTATTTTTACGCTGCCATCTCCTTTCTCTCAACAAACTCTTGTTTTTTTCTTCTTCCTCCTCCTTTTCTAAAGCCCTAATGTGCTCTTCAACGCAAATGAATGCATCTTCTTTGTCCATGTTCTGTAACTCCTCATCTTCTGCCAATAGTTGGATTATCCACTAGATACTGCTGGGCCTCAGGTCAAGTTCTAGAGTATGCTATGTTAGCCATATTATCAAGTATGCTTTTTAAGGCTTCCCAATTTCTATTTCGCAACTGCTTTGCTTGCTCCTTTTCTTTTTTTGACAGAAAGAATAAAACATCTTCATAGATTTCAAGACGATCATGTTTTGATAGTGTATTCCAGACTTCCATCTCTCCAAACATTTGCTCTGCTTTTTTATATCTGGTTGTAGAAGCCATTTTCGCATGATTTTCAAGAAAATGCTGAAAGGATTCCTTAGCTTCTTTATATTTTGATCTTGCTTCTTATTTTTCTTCTTTCTCTGTCTGGACTTTATAGGGATTAAAGGCCTGCTTTTTCTCACTCATTTTTGTTAAAGCACTATATCATGGATCATTAATGATCATTTTCATAGCTTGCTCCCATGAAGCATTGGATGGTAGCCACTTTTCTTTCAATAATTCTTTGAATGCCTGCTTTGCCTCTTCCTTTGTATTCCAAGTATATGTTTTTTGGCTGATTGGTGCTCTTCCTCTTCTTCTTGGGGAGTAAAATCAGCTACAGTTTCCTGCTTTGATGTTTCTTTTGCAGTATTAGATACTTCAACACTTAGATCCTGAGTAGCAATGGTATTAGTAAGTTGTGCTTGTTTTTCAGTTGATATAGTTACTGCATTTTCATTGTCTACAATGCTAGCCAGAATGGAAGTAAGCTCAGGCTCAGGAACAACTGGAACAGTTCCAAGAGTATTAATAGTAGAAGTGGAAGCACTGGCATTGACTGCTCCAGCAACTTCTGCAGCTACAACAACAGCAGCTGCTATTTCTGCAGCAGCTATGGTGGTCACAGTAGGAATTTCTGTTGTAGGAACTGGAGCTGTTGATGTGCTGGAATCTTCTTGTTTGCTGCTTTCTTCAGCTTTGATCAGGTCATGCAGGTTTGATTTTGTAATAAGACCTCCAGCAACAATAGTATTCTGGTATCCTTCTAGATCCTCAAGTTCTTTAGGTTTGGCCCAGCAGGATTCTTTAGTTTGAGAACTGTAATAGTAAAGCTTTCCAGAGTCAGATTTATATTCCTTCCAAGGGCATTTAGATAACAGTTGCTCAGCAAGTGTTTTAAGATCATCTGGTTTCTCCCAGGTGCACTGTTTTGTTTCAATATTGTAGTAATAAGTCCTTCCATCAGGTGATTTCTGTTCAGTCCACATTGATTTTGCGCCAGATGCTGCACCCACTGCTACATCCATACTATTTACCTCTGGTGGTAAGGCAGGTTGCACGCAAGCCTGAGACATATGAGACATCATCATTCCAGGCATTACTGAAAACATCATTGCAGGCATCTTGATTGGCCCAATGGAAACAGAAGGCCCCAGAAAAGAGACAAACATCTGGCAGTAGCAAATTATTCTATTTTATCTTTTTGTCCCATCGGTGGCCCTCCCATAGGGGGCATCATTTGTGGCATCATTCCATGAGATACAAGAGGCATATTTGCTCTCTGACCCATAGGGTGCATTCCCTTTGGCGCATAATGCATGCCAGGGTACCCCATCATCTCAAACTCTTCCTTGGTGCACTTTTATCTTCTCCTTTTGCAGAAAGCTTCCTGTCTCTGACTCCATTTTTCATTGTGCGCCATGTTTACATTTCTTGTGTGACGTTGGTACATGCTCACCATGTATCTTAATTTCTTTTTTCATCCCCTTTTCCTCCCCTCCTCACCCCTCCCTCCATCTCTTCACCACCTTCCCATTTGAGAAACTTTTATTTTTCTATGTCCTATTATCTCTTTTATTTTGCTCCCTTATTTATACTTTGGGTTGCTCATATAAGAAAAACTATGCAAAAATTAAGCTGTGTGTCTGATTTACTTCCCTTAGCATTATAGTCTCAAAGCGTACCCGTTTTCCAATAAATGACTCAGGTTTATCCTTCTTTATTACAAAATAGTACTCCTTTGTGTGTAAATACTATATTTTTGTTATCCATTCATCTGTTGATGGACATATGGGCTACTTACAAGTTTAACTGTTATGAATTTTGCTGCTATAAACATGGGTATGCATGTATTACTGTAATAGGATGTCTTTAACTCTTTGGGGAAAATACCTAGAAAGGAATACTGGGTTAAATGGAATTTCTAGTTTTAGTTTTTTGGGATTATATGTTTTCATGATTTACATCTATATACATAACAGCAGCTTTTCTCACCTATATCTTAGAAGTGCATCTTAATTTTAATATTTCTCTCTTTGGTAATTATTAAAATGTATATAAATACTTAACTTTAAATCTTTAGACACTCTGGAAGTTTAAAAGTATCTAATGTTTTCCAGTTTTTGAAGACACCTAGCTCAGCATTTACCCTCAGAACTTTTCACTGCTAAGTCACATGACATTCATATTATTTTCAAAATGTAGGTTTTTACATAATTTCTAAAGATGCTTAATTCTTGAGTTAAATATCTTTTATTGATTTCTTTAGAAGTCTCATATGCACCTGCACCTTGTACTACATACATCTCTAAAATATTATTAAACAGCACTAATTTCAGTGTCCAAACAATAATGGCTAAAGTAGAATGAGATTATTAAGAAAACAAATTTTCAAATACTTAATTGTAAGTTGATTCTTCCTTTGCTACATTATTTTAAGGAAGAAGAAACAAAATGTGTTTTTATTGAATTTACTGTGATCATCATTAATCCCTTCTACATCTAAAGTCTTTGTTATCTCTTTATCTCTGATAAAAGTCCTGCATTCCCAGACAGTTCTATGTTGATACACTAATATAATGAACTATTCAGGTTACACTGCTAATCCATTCCATATTTAAAATCTTCACCTCTCTTCTTTCTGAAAAGCTGTTGATTACCAGTTATCAATATACTGAGAATTAAGTGGTCATAGGGCCTGCCACCTTTCCCAATAATATTGCTTATGTCCATCTTTTCAGATAGATTGATCCACAGTTCTCATGTGTTTGTCTTTTCATTTGTTTGTAATCTAATTCATTCCATTTATGAGAGTGTATGGTTGCTACTTGAGATTGTACCTTCTTCCCTTTATCAGCCTCAAAACTTGAGCTATGGCCTCAAATGTGTTGCCCAAAGCATATATTTCAAAATTATAACTCCTAATGTAACTGTATTAGGAGGTAAAACTTCTAAGAGGTAGTTAAGGTTAAATGAGATCCTAAGAGTGGATCATTAGCCCAATAGAATTGATGACCATATAACAATATGTGGAGGAAGACCCTTTTTTTTCTGCACATTCACTAAGAAAGACCATGTGAAGACATACTGAGATGGTAGGTACCCGAAAGGCAGAGAGAGACCTCTCACAAGGAAGAATGAACTGAAACTTGGACCTCTTGGTTGTCAGAACAATGTGAAGTATCTGCTGTGCACTCCTATTCTATGTTTTTTTCTTATGCCAGTCTGAGCAAAATAATACAGCTTGCCTTCTGAACAAATGTGGTATGTCTGCTAGTTTGGCAATGTTATGTTCCTAACACATGTCCACTGATTGAGACCAATGTCTTGAGAATATTGAATTAATTGTACTTTTGTCATCAATCTGTATAGCAGACAGAGTATGATGTGCTTTCCATAAACACAATAGAAAATAAGATGCAAGATATAGCTCAAGTCAAAGATGGATTGCAAACAGGAAAAGTAATAGAGTTCTCCCCATCAGAGGACCCTATCAAATGCAGAGCCCTTGATTTCTTTTTCCCCACAGAGTCAGACGGCTTCCAGTACTGCCATCTGTCTTGAATGATTTCATGAGGCACTTTGATTACCTGGCTTTTGATAACCTTCCTCACAAAGTTTTCAGGGGTATTTTGCCTTCTTAGAGCACTTTTGAAAGATATGTGCCTACTGCCAGCAAGCATGAGTAACAATCTCAATGAATTCCTGTTTACTTAGTAGTACATGGTTGGTATCACAGGAGTGTGTTCTCTTCTTCAAATGCTTACCAAGTTTAAAGTCTATCTTTCTGGAAAATCATAAATGTTCTCATGTTATAATGAATAACATGAACACAAATTTAAGAACCACTAAATAAAAAGAAGTCAAAATACATGTGGCTTAATTGATTCTTTTTGTGATGTTTAATATATTTTAAATCACATACGTTTTATGATTCACTGATAGAAGCAAAAATATATTCATCAATTTTTCATTTATTCATGAACAGAACACAAAATCAAATTTAAAAATGATAGGTGATTTAGAAACTGCATTTTTCTTTTCTCAAATGTTATTAAAACAAAATATAAATGCACAGACTTTTACCAATTTTACAAAAATTATCTGAAGGTATTATTTATTTTCAATAAAGAAAAATGGATTTATCTGTAACACTGAGCTCTTCACTGTTTTTTGAATCAGTTCTATTTACTCATAAGTCATGAATATTTAATGTTTTAAATTTAAAGGTATTACTAATGTGAATGAACCACAGCAATTATATTATCACCTTAAGATATTGTAATTATAGTAGCTTAGTGTTATACTTACTCCAGAATTATGATGACATACTCACTGCTCTTTAGTTCATAAATATTTCACTAGAAAATTATGCAACTGCATATCCACTGGATATTCAATAAATAGCACAAAAAAAGAAATTTTATAATTTTTCTAATATATCTAGCAAGAAAAAGACTTTCAAATTTCTGTTATTATTTTAACATAGCAATAAATTTTCATGATACAAAGGAATACTATTCAGCAAATGAAGATTCTGCTTAATTTTCAAAGATATGTCTCATTCTTCTTCAAACTTAATTTTTGTAGATTAAAAATGTAAGCAACTAAATTGACCAATATGAAAAACCTTACAAGTTAAAAATATATTTTATACTACCAATTGTAAGTTTTAGTTAATTCTGGAGGGAAAAGTTTTGATGCTTTTATTCACATTCTGATATTTATCTCCATAGTTATGTATTCATACCCAATCACTTGGTGTTTTTAATCACAATTTCTTCATTTTTTAGGGTAATTGAAAACTTTATCTCAAGTCTCAACTCTACACCACACATCCCCCCATATTTTCTTCACTTCAGTGATTTCACAGTATTTTAAATTAAATCATTATCAGTATTTACATTACTGCGTCTTTTAGAAATATTATACACAATTGTTGCTACATAATTGTCTATTTTGATGAATATGTCTAGCATAATTATAATACCTTATTATATCTACATAACTGTATAATATTGTGACTACAGCTGTTGTGACTATTATATTTTATTATAACTATATCGCTATGATCATATTTATTATCACTATTATTATAACTATGTATATATGTTGACCTCTGAGACAAATAGTACTATTTCTCATAGTTTTGTAAAATTTTCCCTAGAATTAAAACTTCTATCATTTATTATTTTTTAGTTAGCAAAAATATAGTAACTTGAAGCCAGAGCCTTCTGCATGCCAAGCAATACTGTACCACTGAGTTGCATTCTCAGGCTTAAGTATGTTTTTAAAGAAAGATGGCAGAGGAGAGAAGGGAGACAAGCTAGTGACTTAAAGCAAGCCCAGTAAGTGTTTAGTGTGTGGATAAAAATATTTGCAAAAACTGATCAGATTCTAGACATTTTGTGTTCACTATCAAATGAGTAGGAGTATATTATGTTCTTTGCTGGAATTAAACAAAAGTAGATATTTTTGAGTACCTCAATATAAGGCGGCCCATAAAAATTCTCCAGCGTCCTTTTATTACCTATTCAAAATGATATCACAATTTCAATTTCCACTGTAATTGTTGATAAAATATTTCAGGCCCACCTTTACTCTTTTTGAGAGATTTTGGAGGGAAGAGTACTTGAGACCACATCTCTGATACTTCTGAGGTCTCAAGGGATTTTACAGTCATGCCTTCAACTGCAGCTGCACGTCATGTTGCCCTGAGACTGCCCTGTGTATTAGATATGATCTTTGATTGGAAACTACTTCCAAATGTTGGCACTCTATGCCATGTGATACAACTATGAATAGTTAATACCTGCAGATCCTAGCTTGTTTAGCTTACTAGCCATACTTTTAGCTTTTTATTCTCTTTTTAAATCTTGTTAAGGCAGTAAGAAGAAGAAGGAAAAATTTTTCGCACAGATGGCTTGTCATCTTCTTAGCTATATCACCTAGTTCTTTAGGTACATTTCCTACCTTATGTATTACTGTAGATAGTGGTTTTCTTGCTCTGTATCTCATTAACATGGATTCCTTTCCTACACTATTTAAAAAGAATTTTTTTACTTTCTGTTTGACTCTTAAAAGTCTTTGTAGAAAGCTCTATGAATAATGTGTTCAAAGTTAAAGTTGTCATCACCCTTTCCTTAGAATCCTTGCAGGATTTTCAGATTCTGGCCAGTGCTCTTTACCATTTTTGGTAAAAAAAAAAAAAAAAATCTGTATTAAGCATATATTACTAAACGGTTATCTCCTGTTACATAATACATGACTCCCAAACTTAGGAGATAATACTGTACATATTTATTATCAGACAGCTCCTGTGGGTCATGTATCTAGGGTCAGTAGGTGGATAATTCTAGTTCAAGATCTTTCCTGAAGTCATATTCAAGTTGTCAACAGGAACGTGGAAGAGGTTCTTCCAAGATCACATGTGTAGCTGTTAACAAGCTTCAGCTATTCACTGGCTGTTGGCTGAAGACCTCAATTTCTTGCTTCTCTATGTAAGCTCAGTAAATGCCTCATGATATATGAACTGGCATCTGACTGGATGACAGAGAGAGATGGGGGTTGCAGAGACATGGAGACAGACAGAAATAGAAACAGCGAGACTTTAAGCAGAAGCTCCAATTTTCTATGGCTTAATCTCTAAATTCCCATACCATAGCTCTTGCCTTATGCTATTAGTCACATAGCCCATTGTAGTCCAATTTGTGTTGTTACAGCAATTCTACAGAGTGGGTAATGTATAATGAACAAAAATGGAATAGCCAACACTGATGAGGGCTTTCTTGCTTGTCATAACATCACAGAAGATGAGAGGGAGAGAGAGAGAGAGAAGGGGCTCAAACTTGCTCTTCTATAACAATTTTCCTCCCCTAATAATAGTATTAATCCATTCATGAGAGCAGAGACCTCATAGCCTAAACACTTTGCATCTTAATTGTGTTACAATGGCAATTAGAGTTCGACATGCGTTTCAGAGGAGGCAAACGTCCAAAAGGAAAGTTTGCCCTAACAACTTTGGCACAATGAAGATGTGGGCATAAGAATGAAAGAAACACTGAGAGCCATATTTTAGGCTGCTTTTACCACACTACATAAAACTGGGCTCCTTCCCTGCCTTCTCCAGGAAACACAGACATTTTCTTAAGAAACGGGTGACTTTCAAAGCCAGAAACCTGTGAGACTTAAATTTCTCTTGTGACATCTAAAGAACTCGAAGTTAAGACATCTAAAGAACTGCACTGGTTCATTTTAGTAGTCATGGAATTTAAAACACAGATATTATTTTTAATTAATGATAGTTCTTTCCAGACCAATATTATTCTTTTAAAAATAAAATGCATGACAGTTACCACAAAAGCCATGATTTTTTTAGAATTAGAATTTCTGCATCAGTTTTCACAAGAGACAATGAATGTGAACCAGCATACAATATAAATATTAAATGTAGGCTGGTCATATGCTGCATTCACTTGAGCCCAGGTGGACTGCTTTAGGCCTCATAAAGCATAGCATTTTAAAAGCAGCTGCTTTTCTTTTCTTTAACATCAATTTTATTTTCCAACAAAGTAAACACTTTAAAGGAACATGGACATAAATCATAGGAGGTGTACAGGTCTGGACATGAACTAAATATTGTGATCTTAGAAACAGAGGATACAAATATTATATTTTAAATAAAGTCGTGTCCATAAACCTTTCTAAATACAGTATCATTCCATTCAGGAGCTACCCAGGATTTACTGAAGTATATCTTATTCAAGTTTCCTTTTTGTTTAGAATTCCAAGTTTTCCTGTAGAAGGAATAACTAGTTTACTTGAACATTGGTTGGATAAATTCTCCAGAGTCATAAACTGAATGAGAAAAGACAAAATCCTCAAAAGTTACTTATGACCACTTAGGTAACATTCTCAGAATGAAAAATTGTAGAGACCAAGAATATATTAATGATTGCTAAGGCTTAAAGTGGTAGGATGATTAAGTATAATTTTTTAAAAAGTACCCTTAAGGAATTCCTTGATAGTAATGTAATAATGGAGTAGTATGGTACATACATATATATATTGTATGTGTCTATGTCAAAATTGCGTAGAATTACATACAAGCTTACAAAATAAGCACATTTAAAAATTATTGAAATCTAAATAAGGCCATTACAGTACATTGTATCAATTGACCAATATCAATTTTTTGGTTTTAATATTGTACTATAGTTACTTAAAATGTTATTTATTATTGGAACAACTTGAATGAAGAATATACAAGACAATATCTTTCCAGTTTCCTATAAACCTATACATTGAAACTTTTTGAAAGCTACCTGGGACTGACTTGGTTCTCTCCTGCTGTCCTTCATGCATCCTTTAGAGCAACTGTGGAGTTGTATAAAGGGCAACCTTCTGGGATAGGATAGAAGAAGATTGGCTGAAACACTTAAACCATGCTCCTGTCTCACATAGGAAATGCACTGCCTGGAACAACCCTGATTTTGATTCTCTCACCCCTGGAAGCAAGATGTCTTTCAAAGCTTTGCTTAATGAGTCATTCAGACACTGAGATAAACAACCTTGAGCGCATTGACTGTCTAGGATGCTCAGCAGTGCTATAAGTGAGGCACATACAATTAAGACTCCATCCACAAGGAGAACTTTCTTCAGCCTTTGGGAACAATCCTAATAGATTCTATGTTTCTTTTGTTCCTTGCTATGCTTCTGTAAAAAGAAAATTGATTTCATGTAACTAGCTGTGTGTGCTCTGAACTCGTGCAATTGGTTAACCAGTAGCTCAAGCTTCAGTGAGAAGAGCTGCTAGGAATTCTGTTCTTTGTGGCCGACTAGAGATGATGCTGTCATCCATGCAGAGGGTTTTGCCTTAGGATTCACAATCTTCTCCTCATCATAATTGCTTCATGATAAGTTTAAAAACAAGAAAAAAGAAGGAAATTAAATGGAGACCAATCTGAGCAGGGATTTTAATATCATTTTTATGTAATATTCTTATATTTAAATAACTAGAGCCTATGTTTTTGTTTTTAGGGTTTTTTTTTTTCTGACGGGTCCATAGTATATTTTGAAGGCTCCATAACTCTTTTTACTTGTGATTGGATTGGTTTACTTATAATATGTCCCCAACAACTTCATGTGTTCAAGGTTGGGACTTTTGGAAGGTGACTGGCTTATGTTGACTACTGTTCTCATGAATTGATTATTCCACTGAGGAGTTCATAGCTGAATGTGCCATTAGGAGTGGGGCCCAGTTGGAGGAGGTAAGTTACAAATATTAAAAAAAAAAACAACTCAACATTTTTTGATGTACTGGAGATTGAATCCAGAGCTTTCACACTAAGCTGTCTCCCAATTTTTGTTTTTCAAAAATTGTTTTCATTTTGAGACAGTTTCTCACTAAGTCACTAAGGTACCCAAGCTGACCTTGAACTTGTATACCTCTTACCTCAGCTGCCCCGCTTGTGCCACCACATCCGGCCAAGGTGAACATCCTTCCTTAGCTGCCAGAGAAATACAAATCAAAAACACATTGAGATTCCATAACACTTCATTCAAAATGGCAGAATATCAGTAAAGATATGGAGAAGAAAGAACCCTTATAAACTGTCAGCTTAAACTTCATCCAACACCTATGGAAATCAGTTTAGAGGTTCACAAAAAAACCTAAAAGTAGAGCAACCATAAGATCTAGTTTTACTTGTGAGAATTAAAGCCAACATACTGAAGAAATACCTGCGTACCCATATTTATCATAGCACAATTCATACTAGCCAAGTTATGGATTCAGCCTAGATGCTCATCTATGGATGAATGGATAAAGAATATATGGTGTGTATACACTATGAAGTTATTTTTCCACTCTAAAGGAGAATAAAATCATCTTATTTGGAAGGAGAAAAAATTTATCATTATAATCATAGTTACCATAGCATACATAATTTAAAACAGCCAAGTTATAAAATAAGCCTAGGCACTCATGAATGGATTAATTTATAAAGAAAACTTTGCTATGTATACACAAAGGAGTATTATGCAACTATAAAGAAGAACAAACTATGTGACTTACAAGAAAGTGCATGTAACTGAAGATCATCCTATTAAATGAAATAAGAAATATGCAGAAAAACAATTATCATAAGTTTTCTTTCACATGTGGTGTCTGGAAAAAGTACAGCATGAAAATAAACTATTAAATAAGAGGAAAGACACTAGATAGAGATAAGGTGAAGGTAAGAGGGAGTAATATAAAATGCATATGATCAAAGTATATACACGTATGAAACTGGTGCAATTATTCTTGTAAACAATGCTACTAAGAAAGAACATATGGGGCTTACACTTAGCCTTCACAATCAAGAATTAAGCTAACACAAGGTTCCGAGTTTGATCCCCAGTACATAAAAAAAAAAGAATTAAGCTAAAATAAAATAATAGTTTAAGTAAATTAAAATATACAATTTAACAACAGTAATTATACTTTGAGACTGATATATCATAAATGGAGAGCAAAATTAATAGAATGGATATATTTATGACATACTGATATTATTTTAGTAAATTATGAAAGTCTATCTTTAAATCCCAAATTAAATTAACTATTAATATCTTAATCAACTGGCACTCTTCAAGGGTATATGATTTAAATGGTACTATATTTTTCTGCTATTATGTCTTCCAAACCATCGATGTCAAAATTCTGTGTCAACATTCAAGAATTAATATATCTTAATACCACATTGCAGAAGAGCATATGTGACTATTTAAAGCAAGGAAATTGCTGGGGATTTAGTTCAGAGGTTTTGCCACCTGCTGCTCAAGTGCAAGGACCCGAGTTCGATCCCCAGTACCAATAAATAAATAAATAAAGTAAGGAAGGAAACTTTAGCATGATAGTTAGAAATGTGTATACATTTTCCTGCAGGGTTTTTTTCTCTTCAGTTAAATTACCAAGACTATACTAGTCTTGGCCATTATTCCAATATACTGAATTAAAATAAATAAATAAAAACACTCAGTAATTGGTTGACTTTTTTTTTTCTACCGGGGATCAAACTCAGGTCTTTGTGCTTGTGAGGCAGACAGCAGAACCACTGAGCTAAATCCCAAGCCCTAATTGGTTAATATTTAAAATGGAAAATATTATACTGTGTCTAATTACTCTACTGACAAAATTTTTGATAATTTAAACTAAAATCTATATTTAATTATAAATTATAAACTATTTGAGAAACATAGAGGAAAAACATTTTTCATTAAATTATATACACATCTCTTTAGTATTGAAAAAAGTAAGATTTTGATAGTCTAGATGTGTTTAAGCCAAATAGTTATCATTTGTATTTAAATTACAATCTTTAAATATTTCTTTATAATTTTGTAACAAATATAGAAAGCACTGAGTTCCCACAATTACAATAAGGCATCAAGCTGAGATTGAACATTGCAAAAGAAGAGACACAATTTTGTATATAAATGAATGGGATTCATTATCTGAGAAGATAATAAAATTAGAAAACATAACAAAGTTCACTCAGCTTAGTGTCAGTCCAAACCCAGGTTAAAAAAGAAAACATTAATTATCATAATGTTCAAAATTTCTTCCTTTATTTCTTCAAGAAGTATGTGTCAGATCATGTCCATGTTTTATGGGATAAACAAAATATAAAATTCTTCCTTTTATGAAGTAGCAACAGTGCAATAAATGATATAAAACTCCCAATAATAACCTCAGAATATGAAACATAAGAAGTACATCAACTTTTTAAAGAATAAGAAAATAGTAATATGTCATCATGATGTAATAATATTCTGAATCCAAAAGGAACAGACTGTTAACACACACTGCCACCTGAATATGTAACAAATATTGAATGTGCAATAGTTGGTATAAGAAGCAAGATGGTAAAGACATTAAGTTGTATAATTCCGACTATATGATTTTCAAGAAAAAGCAAAACTGCAAGGAAATCAAACTCAGACCATTGCTAGATTTATTCCAAAGATGGAGGAGCATCAAATTTTCTGGTGGAAATATTCTATATCTTGAAAATGGTCATGTTAAATGCCTATGAGTATTTACTCAATCTCACTTATATATACACTCAAAAGTGGAGATTTCTGTTATATGTAAATAATACCTCAATAAGCCTAATTTAAAGGGAAATGTAATCCTAATTAATAGAAAGTTAGCACTTAATTACAATATTTAAAATAAAGAAAATACTTAAACAGCATATTATCATTAGTAAAAATCTATTTAATTTGGATAACTTAAAAAAGTTTGTAATTTCCAAAACCTTAAAAAATGTATTTCCATAAAAAAAGAGAAATAAGAATGAAATATCTAGATTGGTTATCTGTTAAAGTATTATGAAGCTACAGAAATTCTAATGATAAGTTACTTTGTATCAATTGACTGAACCCTTAACAGTGGACTAGAACAAACAGCTCAGACATATATCTAAATACACAATTATAAAAACTACTTAAAATATCAAAATAAAATAATCATAAATGTTTGAGAGGGAACTGGTTATTAAATAAATGATATATAGGAATCTGACTATGTTTGGGGAGGCAAAATATGAAAATACACTAGTATAGCAACATTAAACTACAAATGTATTCCATCTTTGAAAAAAGTACATTAGCATATTTATGTTATATTAAGGAGTATTTGGGGGTTATCTTTTTCCTGTGGGTTATTGATAGGTTCAGGGTAGTAACAATTACAATATTACACTTTGGGTGATGTCCTGATTCAGTAGGCATGGAATTTCTCATGAATATGTATTTCGGAATGTGTATTTCCCTGAATCCTTCCCTTGGTGTGAAGGTAGCTGAGAGCATCATGTGCTTCTTATGGAATTTTTATGCTATTCTTGAGACTAGCAGACTCTTTTCTTTGTCTTTATTCCTCCAGCGCAATCAATAGTTTTATAAGCATCTGAGCCCTTCCATTTAAACTTTCTTGTTTGGCATATAACGTCAGTTTCTAGTTTTCAGACTGAAACTAATAGAGTGATCATTATTTGTATGTAAGGTTTAAATTGAAGTACAGAAATGCATTCAGTGGTTTGAAAGGAATGTAATTTCAAAGGAAATTGTATAAATACATTTTTGTTCAGCTCAAGATCTAAATGATTATTTTATGAAACATGACTGTCATCAATTTCTATTTGTTCAGTGGTTTCTAATTTAATCAGATATTAGATACCTGAAAATGTTCAGTCATACAACTGTCTGAACAAATAATCAAATGCGCTTTGGGTATATCTCACTATATAAAAGCCTGGATTACCCTGTCAAAATTGGCCAGCCAAATTTAATGTCCTCTTCAAACCTTAATACTTCTCTCCAACAAAACATCAATCTGAGGATAAAATATAGAGAAGGGAAATACCCCTACTGTTTTCCTTCCTAAGATATATTACCTAATGATTACAAGAATTCTTTTTGTTCATAAGTGAATGCTTACTTTTAGAGGGTCTTTGAATTTTGTAGGCAATTTTGGTTTCAGCCATTTATTATTTAAACTTCAGAAATGTTTTGGCTATGATTTTATAACCTAAGTCTTTATTAGTGACCATTTTTCATAGTTAAATATTTCTAAATAATCATATTGAATGACACCATAGTTTAGAATAACAATTATCCATTGCCCCTAACTATTGTGACCTAGAGAACACTTTGGTCAACTCTTCCAAACCAAAGAAATAGTGATCCCAATTTCTACAGATACAACTGGATTTTGTTATCCATGTGGAGAAGTTCTGTAAATACAAAAGAGCCAATCAGCAAGCACAGCCACATGGATCTCCAGGACCAAAGACACTGAGTCTGAGAACTAAAGATCCTTCTGAAGGTAAATTTACCATGTCACAAAGCCCATGCTTCTCCCAAAATTTAGAAAAATAATTTCAATATGCCTTAAGTAAAATGTTTCAATGCTGAAATGAAATAACAGAACCCCAATTCATATACATTGCTCTAAACTTTAATACATTTAAGATTTTTCTCAGAAAATAGAAGGATTGTATATAATTAGATCCAGCATTTTAAATATTTCCATACTGTTTTAAGGAGAAATGTTTGTAGAAAAGTAAAGCTGGATTTTCAGTTTCTATGCTGTAAGATAGAAGGCAAATTTATGGGTAACTATCAAAATATGGTGCTCTTCAAGACCATACTATGTGAAATGAATTAGACAAACAGGGGATGAAAAAAGAAATTAAGATGTGTTATGTACATGGACCAACTCCATATATATATATAATGTAATCGTTATAAACTGCAATGTACCAATAAAAATAAACTTTAAAAAATAGGGTATATCTTTATTTGTATGTTTGAGGAAAGATCAAACTAAAAGTTACAATTTGGCAAATATGAAGTGTTGAAAAGGCAAATTGTCACACTGAACAGGGACTGAGGAGGTTCTTTAAAGCAGAGATAGGTAATATGAACATATCCCACTTATGGAGCAGGTTTCAAGTTTGGCAATTTTTCTCACATAAAAAGAATTTTCAGGATATAATAGTAAAAAGCATAAAGAAATTCAGTAGGGGGAATTTTTACAACTTATATTCAGAGAACATTAACTGGGGCCCCTCAAAAAGGAAAGGTGTACAAAGAGGCCTTGAGATAGATATGTTTATAGGGTTTTAGGAAAGAAGGGTGGAAGTTGGAAGGAGAAGATAGTCTTTTTTTTGGGGGGGGGTACTGGAGATTGAACATGGGACCTTGCATTTGCAAGCCATGTGGCAGAACCACTGAGTTAAATCCCCAGTCCTAAGGAGATCACCCTTTTTATAGGAAAGAGAGGCTCACTTAATGTTCTGCAGACCACTGGATCTCCTTGAGCATCTGATGGGTTTCAAAATGAGTACAGCAAGATTCAGCGTCTCCAACTTCACCCAATCTCTCCCCGAGTCCTTTATTGTGATCAACATTCTGTAGGTGAAAAAGATAACATAAATGGTCTCTTTTATGGACTTATAGTATAGTTATAGGATTCGGGGTATGATGAGCCTGACTAAAAAATTGTAGGAAGCATAAATAAGCATAAGGAATAGAGATACGGCGTACCAAGATGGATAATCTTAGACACTTTCTTTCTTTGATGGTGTCCTGAAGTTGTGATCTTCTTAAAAGTAGAATTTTAAAATTACACTTTTTCTTGATTTTGTTCTATCTTTATTTCTTCTATTGAACCTCAAGCACATGCTTTTTAGAGTTTGTTATTGAAGTCAGCCTTCCCAAGCTCATTTAGATAATTAGTTAATTATTTCAATGTCATAACTTCCCAAAAGAGGTGGACTGAAAAATATTAAAATCAAATTATAAGATTCAAAATCCCAACTTCTCTGGACCACACAAAGTGTTACATATGTGTGAACATATGTGATGATACATGAGTGCAGATGCAGCAACCTCCTCCTCGGCAACTGTGACCACTGGCCAGGCTCATGGATGCTTCTGAAGAGACTGATTTATAAACCAAAAGGCCTTTGTAAAGCACATGCATATTTTGAAAGCTGTTCTTTCATGTGTAGGATGTGAAACTATGTGGCACTATTTGCAATTCTTTTGGATTTCTATCTTGTAAAAAATGAAAGTCTGTGTGTTATTGAGCATTGCATAGTGAGAACCTTATCTTTTATGTTGCTCTGCCTTTGGTAATCCTCCATGAGGGTATTTTGTCTTATTTAATGCAGTAAAAGTTAATCCTCTGTGGGGATGAATTTAAGTGTGACAGGCTATCAACAAGGACAATTTATTGACTAGATAGCTGCTGGTAAGGTTTGGCTTTTTTTTTACATAACATATTATTTTATTTTGGCATTGTTAAGCAGATTAAACTATTATTTTTTAAATCTGTCTATTAGTGTGGTAAGGCATAGGTGGAGGATTTTCTTAGGTAGAGACAATTGATAGTTTTTTTTGTTTGTTATTAATACAGAAAGACAATGAAAATAGTCCTACAGCCTCCATCCCTCAGTTTTTCCACCAGCAGTGTAATTTTTCATACTCTGAAATAAGCAGCCCATTCATCCAAGCCTCCTCAAAACAGTCTTTTCTCCCTAATGTGACTTCCTGTCATCAACTTACCACACCCCAGAAAGAATGATATCAGCTATAAGCAAGTCTGATAAAGTATTTGTTAATGTCTCTTAAGAGACTTTTAATTGTTATCAGTTAGCCTTAGGAAAGAATCTAACCATCTTTCATCATAAGTGCTGCAGTCTAAACTTCTGAAAGAACAATTCCTTATCTATGTTAGGTTCTCCATAATTAATCTAAAAAAGAAATTGAAATTACTCTAATTTTAAATAATTACACTTTGAATAAAAGGTAAACTTTGCTTAAGGGAAACCTGGGAAGATCTAGTAGTGGAGAAGATGATCAAGAGTGTGCCATGGTTTTCTATCAATGGAAGAAGGGATCCACCACTGCAGGATCTTGCAAAAAATACCAGAAAAGTTTTAGAAGTCATGACAATGAGTTTGCCCCATTCTGGGCCTCCCAGCCAAGGATGGACCAGTGAGGAGCAGAATCACCCCATTGGAGCTATACCACCCAGTTCCAGGCCTCCCAGCCAGGGAGGCACCTGCAGCACTCACCCCGCCTCCCGCCTCTGGCCTACTGGTTGCACCTATACCTGGATCCACACACCAGAGGCACAGGGGGTCATAAAGGCCGTTGTCCTGAGCTCCAGAAGATAGAGCAGAAGTGAACAACAGAAAGAGGGCCTCTCTCAGGCTCCTTGATGAAAATTGAAGCCCACTAGAAAAGTGAAGAGAATCTCTGCAATAAAGACACACCAGACCACCATAGTTGGTAAGTTGGAGGAATCACCAGCTCCCATCAGAAACTGGACTATCTTCAGAGGAAAGACAGCTGGAACCTGCAATAGAATCTTGCAGAGTTCAACCCTGCAGGAGGTCAGGGAGCTCAACATGGGCCTTGCAGCCAGAAATCAGCCAGAATCTCAGGGGTCTGCAACTGGCTTGCTGAGATGCATTGATTTATAACTGCGCACTGCTGCCCACATTGTCTATTGTGACAGCAGAGACATACCTTGAAGGAGGCCCTTCATTTGTTTTTTTGTTATTTTCTACTCTTTTCAAATTTTTTTCTTTCTTCTTTTTCTTTTCTTTCTCTCTTTCTCTCACTCTCTTACTCTCTAGTTCTCCCACATTGTTCTTCATCTCCCTTTTTGTTACTGTTCTTGCCCTAATTCAGATTTTTTCTTTCTTCTTCTTTTCTTCTCATTTTTTCCTTCTCTTGATTGTCATTAGTTTCAAAGGAAAGTTAATACAGTTTCTAGCTTCCCTATTGCTGATAGGTTATTTTGTTCTTGTCTTTGTTTTTTCATTCTGTCTTTTCCTCTTGTCTTCAACAGTTCCCTAGAGTTTGTGAGATCTTCCTGTGCTCTCTGGCCTCACTTCTAACCTTTCCTTTTCCTTCTACCTATCTATCCCTCCCTTCCAAACTACTTCTAAGTAACCATCCCAAAGGGTAAAGTTGCTATACTGAAGAGTCTATTCACTATAAATGTATTTTGGGTTCGTCCTGGATTTTTATTTAATTCACACAGTTAAAGGTGAAAGATTAAGAACTATCATAAATTGTTATTTTCTAAGCTGTACATTATATTATTGTTATAGCTGATTGTATCACTTGGGCTGAAGTGTTGTGATTGAACTAATCAGTTATCTTTCTGGTACAATGAAAATGAGATTTGAGTCATTAGAGACTCAAAAACTTAAGACCAGCTATATCTGGAAGACACCTCTGAGAAGCAGTCATTCCATAAGGGTTCTAAATACAAGCAACAAAGATACCTACAATAACCAATATCAAAGTATCAACCCAGGAACTAAACCAAGGACAGTACCAACAACAAAAATAGAAATGAGAAGACATTTAAGCAAGGCTCAATCCCAGACTTCCAGCTCACCAAAGGCAAACTCAGGGAAAACAGGTGGAAAAGTCTGATAATCAACCACCTGGACATCCTGAACTGATAGCACAGGAAGTAACAAAACACATGAATGAGGCTCTAGAAAAATTTAAAAACAGAAATAATTTCCCAGATAACTACAGTGATGGTGAGCAGAATGAAAGACATGATTATAGACTCTAGAACAGAAACAGATAAAAAAATAGATGAGTTCAGGACTATGATGGAAGCCATGAATACCCAGGATACGAAAGAAATGGAAATCATGAGTACTCAACATAGGAAATAAATGGAATTGATGAAACAGATTCAAACAGATATCCAGGAGATTAAAAACTCTAGTTAAAGTATACACAGCAGGCTGAGTCAATCTGAAGACAGAATATCATATATAGAAGACAGGATGGCAGTCAGTGACCATGAAAAGAGAGATCTCTTAAAACTAGTAAGGGACCATGAGAAATCAATTCAACAGCTCCTGGATGATGCAAAGAAGAATAATATAAGACTGATAGGAGATCACAAAAAGGCAGGAGAATGTACAAATGACATAAAAAACTGTTCACATAATTAATGACAGAAAACTTCCCAAACAGAGCAAAAGAATTTGACATACAGATAAGTAAGGCATATAGGACACCAACTAGCCACGAAATTAAAAACACCCTACACCTAGACATATAATAATCAAGATCCCAGAAACCTGACAGAAGAACAAAATACTACAAGCAGTTAGAGAAAAGAAACAAATCACATGCAAACAAAAGCCCATTAGAATCACAGAAGACTTTTCAACACAAATACTCAAATCAAGGAGACCTCGGGGTGAGGTATTTCAAGTCCTATAAGAAAACAGCCTCCAACCTAGACTGATGTATCCTGCAAAACTATCTTTCAAAATTGATGGGGAAATAAGATACTTCCATGACAAAGAACACCTGAAAAACTTCATGAATACCAAAGCAACACTCCAAACAATTCTAAAAAAATATCCTAGAAAAAGACAATGAAGCTCACAACTCCATGAGGCAAACAGAACTAATCCATTCAGCAAGGCAAGAAATTAAAAGGAGAGGGGAAAAAAAACAGCCAACAGGAAAATAACATGACAATGATAACTCAAATCATATCAGTTATAACCATCAATGTTAGTGGGCTCAACTCACTAATCAAAAAAGCTAACTGGCAGAATGGATTAAGAAGCAAAATCCAACAATATGCTGTATACAAGAAATGCACCTAGTTCAAAAAGAAACTCATAGAATGAAAGTAAAAGGATGAGAAACAGTTTTCCATGTGACAGGAACCTGGAAAAAAGCAGTGGTAGCTATTGTTTTTACAGACAAAGTAAATTTCAACCCAAAACTAATTGAAAGAGAGAAAGAAGGTCACTACATCCTAGTAGAGGGAAAAATCTAGGAGGAAGGGATGACAATCCTAAATATATATGCACCAAATACAAATGCGTCCAACTATACAAAACAAACATTAATGGACATGGAAAACCAAATTAACACTAATACAATTGTAGTGGGGGAAATCAATACCCCACTGTCACAACTAGACAGATCATCTAGACAAAAATTCATCAATGAAATACTAGAACTGAAACAAGCTTTTGAACAAATGGACTTAATACACATCTACAGAGTGTTCCACCCCACAAAATCAGAATATGCATTCTTTTCAGCAGTACACAGGTCAGTCTCTAAAATAGACCACATACTATTTCATAGAACATGTTTAAGTATATGCAAAGGAACTGAAGTTGTCCTGTGCATATTATCAGACTGTATTGCAATTAAACTGGAGATCAATAGCATAAGAAGAAATGGCAAGAACTTCACCAACACATGGAAATTGAATAACACTCTCCTGAACAACCAATGAGTCACAGAGGACATTAAAGAAGAAATTAGACAGTTTTTGCAATTAAATGATAATGCCAGTACCACATATAGGAATCTATGGGACACAATTAAAGTAGTTCTACAAGGGAAATTCATAACAGTGAGTGCCCACACTAGGAAAACAGAGTGAGTTCAAATAAATAACCTAATGCTGAATCTTAATCTCCTAGAAAAAGAAGAACAAGACAAATGCAAAGCTCATACAAGGAAAGAAATTATATAGATCAGAGCAGAAATCAATGCAATGGAGACTAAGAGAATGATACAAAAAAATCAATGAACTGAAGAATTCATTTTACAAAAGAATAAGTAAAATTGATTACATTTAATCCAGCCTTATCAAAGAAAGGAAAGAACAAGCTCAAATCTATGCCATTAGGAATGAAAAAGGTGAAGTCAAATCATATCCAGCAGAAATCCAGAGGATCATCAATACCTACTTTGAGAATCTGTACTCTAATAAAATGGAAAACACAGAAGAAATGAACAAGTTTCTAGAAATGTATGAATTACCCAAGTTGAATGAAAAAGATATTAAAATCCTAAACACCCAATTACAATCAGTGAAATTGAAAACATAATTAAAAATTTACCAACAAAGAAAAGCTCAGGTCCTGATGACTTCATTGCCCAATTCTACAAGACATTTAAAGAAGAAGTATTAACACTACTTTTTAAAACTTGTCAATGAAATTGAAAGGAAAGCAATACTTCCAAATTCATTCCTGGAAGCAAGTGTTACTTTGATTCCAAAACCAGGGAAAGAACCAACCATAAAAGAGAACTACAGGCTAATCTCCCTAATGAACATAGATGCAAAAATCCTCAAACAGATACTGGGAAACAGAATACTGAGGGTCATAAAGAAGATCATATCCCCTGACCATGTCAGATTTATCCCAGGGACGCAAGGATGTTTCAACATTCATAAATCAATAAATTCAAAACACTACATTAACAAAGTCAAGGACAAAAACCATATGATCATCTCAATAGATGCAGAAAAAGCATTTGATAAAATTAAACACCCACTCATGATAAAAACCCTACAGGAAATTGGAATACAGGGTCAACTTGAAAAGGCTATCTATGAAACACCAACAGCCAACATCATACTAAATAGTCAAAAACTGAAAACCTTCACGCAAAAATCAGGAACAAGACAAGGATGTCCAGTATCACCACTCTTGTTCAATATAGTTTTGGAAACATTAGGCACAGCAATTATACAAGAGAAAGAAATAAAAGTAATAAAGATAGGAAAGGAAGAAGTTATACTGTCATCATTTGCTGATGATATGATACTCTAAAATTGAAAACCCAAAAAACTCCACCAAATGACTTCTAGAATTAATTGACAGATATAGGATAGTAGCTGAATACAAGGTAAACACTCAAAAATCAATAGCTTTGGGCTGGAGATTTAGCTCAGTGGTTTCGCTGCCTGCTGCACAAGCGCAAGGACCAGAGTTTGATCCCTGGTACAACCCCCCCCCCAAAAAAACAATAGCCTTCTTGCACACAAATAACAGAGTCACTGAGAGAGAAATTAGGGAAAAAATTCCTTTCACAATAGCATCCTAAAAAATGAAATATCTAGGAATCAAGCTAATGAAAGAGGCAAAACACCTCTACATTGAGAACTACAACACTCTAAAAAAAGAGATTGAAGAGGATATAAGAAAATGGAAAGGCATCCATTGTTCCTTGGTAGGAAGAACCAATATAGTGAAAATAGCCATACTTCCAAAACTACTATACAGATTCAATGCAATCCTCATTGAAATCCCAGCAGTATATCTCACAGAGCTACAGAAAACAATCCAAAAATTCATTTGAAACCAGAAGAGACCTAGAATAGCAAAAGCAATTCTAGGCAACAGAGACATGGCAGGGTGTATCACAATCCCTAACTTGAAACTATACTACAAAGTCATTGTGATAAAAACAGCATGGTACTGGCAAAGAAACAGACCCAAGGATGAGTAGAATAGACTAGAAGATACAAAAACAACTCAAGACATGCTCAGCTACCTCATCTTTGACAAAGGAGCCAACCATCCTCACTGGAGGAAAGATAACCTCTTTGATGAATAGAGTTGGAAAAACTGGATTTTAGCTTGCCAAAGATTAAAAATAGACACCTATCTTTCACCATGCACTAAACTAAAATCCAAGTGGATTCAAGCTCTAAATATTAAAACAGAAACACTAAACTTGCTGGAATATAAGTTAGATAGAACTCTTGAAGACATTGGCATAGGAGAAAACTTTATGAACAAATCCTCAGTAGCATAGGAACTAGCATAAAAAATCAAAAACTGGGATCTCATCTTATTAAATGGCTTCTGCACTGCAAGTGAAACCACCACTAAGAGACAACCTACAATGTGGGAAAAAAATTTTACCAGTTGTTCCTCAGGCAAAGGTCTACTATCTAGAATATATAAGGAACTCAAATAAATCAGACCCTCCAAATATAAAGACCCAATTCAAAAATGGGTATCTGAAATGAACAGATATTTCTCAGTCAAAGAAGTAAATGCAGCAAATACACATATGAAAAAATATTCAACATCACTGGTCATTTGAGAGATGCAGATGGAAACAACCCTGAGATTCCACCTCACCCCAGTAAGAATGGCTGCTATCAAGAAATCAATTAATAACAAATGATGGTGGGGTTGTGGGGAGAAAGAAACACTTCTTCATTGTTGGTGAGAGTGCAGACTGCTGTAGCCACTATGGAAATATATATGAAGATACCTCAAACAACGAGGATTGGAAGTCCCATTTGACCCATTTATCCCTCTGCTGGGTATCTTCCCAAAAGAATTAAAAGAATCATACCACAGTGATATATGTGCATCCATATTTATATTGGCCCAGTTTGTAAGAGCTAAAGCTTGGAAACAGCCCAAGTGCCCATCAACTGAAGACTGGATAATGAAGATGTGGTGTTTTTTTTTATAAAATTGAGTACTACTCAGCCATAAAGAATGAGAAACTAGAGACATTTATAGCTAAGTGGATGCATATTGAGGCCATAATCTTAAGTGAAATAAATAGGACACACATTTGTAAATACTGAATAGTTTCTCTGGTGTGAAAAACCAAAAGTGTAAGTAAGGATCAAAAAGTGTAATTGATATTGTGAAATAGGAAGTAAAGGCTTAAGGAGTAGGGGAAGTGGGTGGGGAGGGGAAAGAAAAGAAGGGAAAAGAAAAAACATGAGAAAAGAAAAAAAGGGAAAGAAAGTCTTTGTAAATAGGAAGGGTGAAAGAGGTGAATGGAGGGCAGGGGAATAGGTAAAAAATAAGAACCATGATACATCTTGTAAAGGTACAAGATCCCAACGATGAATGTAACTGTGCCGTAAACTTAAAATGCACCAATAAAGTTAATGGATACAAAAGAAGTCATGACAGTGAGTAAAGATATTAATAGCACCTCTAGATGCAATGAATGTGGTTTTAAACAATAATAGGAAGTTGAGGAAATGTTCAGTTGCAAGTTACATGCATGCTAACATGGTATCTGTTGTTATGTTTAATGAGCTATGTTTATAATGGTCCATAGCTGACTGCATATATTTCTTTGGTTTTGTGACAGGTTTCAAAATGACTACAGCAAGACTCAGTGCCCCTTCATCCATCCAATGTCTCCTCAAGCCCCTTGTGGCCAATAATCACTTTACTTAGCATCTCTGTTGCTTAGACCAATAATCAGAATGATTTCAGAATACTCCCTTCCCACTAGAATCTTCTCAATTTTCCTCATTTTCTACTTAATTTTCCTCTATTTTCATTGCTTAAATATGCTCATATTCCAGTAGCTGCCATTTCTCTCATGTATTACAATAGTTTTCCACTTATTTCAGGGCTTCAGTGAAAGGTCTCCTGGCAGAACATATGGAGTAAAATCTTTTTGTTAAAGCAGGAAAAAAAATGAGAATAAATTTTATTTGTACTAATTGTTTTGACATAGGAGATTAAAGTGTGACAAAACTGGCTGGGGAAGTAGGCGTGAAATGTTAATCACAACATCCTGTAACCTGTGCATCGAACATTTCCCAAAGCCCTGAACATGAGCTTCCAAGAACTTGAGCAGGTTTTCAATAGGATGGCCTAGGCATGACATCAGCCTGAGGAGTGGGATACCAGCACCACCTCTGAGGACCCATACGTAGAAGTTCTCAGAGGTTTCCTTGAGATTTGGACAGTATAATTTCCATAGATGCCAAAAAGAGCTTGCTATTTTGGCTTTCTTCATGCTAGCCCACTGCTTTCTCCAGGGTGTTCTTACTATTTTGCTTTTTCCTCTTTTACTCAACCCAAGCTCACTCTACCGAGCTAGTTTCTCCCTCACTCTTCACTTTTACTTTTTAAAATAGACGTTGCCACATCTTTTTTTCTTGTTTCATTCATTTCTTTGTTCAAGATGATAAGAACCTGGAATCCAGCTCCAGAAGGAGAATTGAGGAGCCCAGAACCTGCTAATGTTTATTTGGTGAGGCACTTTTAGAAGGAGCTACCCAATAGCATTTTGATGTAGCCATCCATTAGAATCAAAAGCCAGAAAATTCTACTAACAGTCTTGGACAAATTAATTATCTTCATTCTTTCATTTGTAAGTGGAGTTCAAAATAACAGAGAAGGGGGGATTTGTAACAAGTAAAATAGTCTATACAAATAGAAGCTAATATTTTTGAGTTTTTCTTTTATCAAAATTTTTTTCTATTAAACAACTGGAATAATTATGAGAGACAATTTAGTCATTTGTTTGTTTGTTTTTGATACAGTCTGGCTATCTATTCAAGGCTGGATTTGAACTCACTATGTAGCCTTGAACTCATTATGTAGCTTCAACTTGGACCTTGGCCTTGGCCTCCTGAGTGCTGAAATTACAGGCATGCATCACCATGCCTGGCTCAACCCTTTATATATTTCTAGCAATTCTACATACTTTTACAGAAACTTATTTTCCATGGTTTAGACCTCTGTTCATTTTGTCCCTGCAGAAAAATGTATTCTGATAGCAAGGGAGTCATCAGAGCTGTCCACACAGTGTTTTCCTTTTTTAAAATTCTTTTTTCTTATTGACTCTTTATCTGACCCTGCAATAATGTGAATTATTTGCATGAATATGGCTTATGCATCTTTCAAAGCTAAGTCCAGAATTTCTTAAAGTAGTTCCCAAACATTTAAAATAACCACTTAGCCTTTTGAATATCACTTTCCTTGCATTATCTAAATAATAGTATAATTATTATACTTCAATTATATCTATCTATCTGACAATTTCCTCTAACTCTTCAAGATTAAAGGTCTTGCTTTATTAACTTTTATAATGAGATACGGCATTGACACATCATAGACACTTAGTACACCTTTAGCTCAATTTATTTTTTATCCCCAGTCCCCAAGAAACTCAGATTTCTCTTTCTCTTCTCTGATTGTTAGAGCTTCATTCTTTGCATTTTTTATTTTAACTCAGGGATTAGCCCTAAGTATGATTTCTGGAATATACTAACTTGCTGAGCCATATACATCATCCACTCACATTTCTATCAAACTAAATTTTGCTGGTGAGGGAATTTTAAAATAAAGTTTATGAATATCTTTCTGACTTGATTTTACTGAGAAATATACTTTAAGATTATATTCCCATTTTGTATTCTTTATTAGTAGTATTGTGCAAGTATGCTCAGAATGATGATGGAATTCAATTTATCCAGTGTGAGGTATATATTTTGTAATTATTATTACACTTACTAGTGTATTTAAATTTTACAGTATAATGTGGTTTCTTTATCATTTGCATACTGGCATGTGATATGCCTAGAACATCTCTTTCCTCCCCTTAACTTTTTCTTGGCATTTCACCCCTCTCAGGGGGGACTCTCTCCCTTCCTTTCTAGTGTGCTTTCTACTCTCATTTTTTCTTCTTTTTCTCTTACCATCTATATAATGAGATAAAATGTATTATACTTTTTCGTGTCTGACTTATTGCTTAATGTCATGATCTTTAATTTAATCTGCTTCTCCACAAAAGACATGATTTTGTTCATCAAGGCAGAAAATATTTCATGATGTAAACATAATGTATTTTCATTGACCATTTATCTGCTGATGAATATCTAGGCTGATTCCATAACATGGCTACTGTGAACAGTGGCCTGATAAACATGGGGGATGGGCATGCAGGTATTTACTTGGTTCTTTTGGGAATCTGTTAAAGAGTGGTAGAGCTGGATCATATGGTGGTTCTCTTTTTACTTGTATGAGGAACCTCTATACTGATTTGCACAGTAGCTACACTAGAAATTCACATTCCCACCAATAGGATGGAATAGCTCATTATTCCTCACATCCATAACACATAATTTCTCCTTTATTGCCTTGTTTCCTCTCCTAGAATCACATGAAGCCTACTTCCATTTTGCCAGCTTGGCTCTTCTGAGAAAAACACTTTATAGAATAGTACATCAGAAGTGCATCCATGCATATATAGGCTTGGAAAAGAAAAGACTGGCTTACTAATATGTTTTAGATGCACTGTCTTTCACTCTAGCTTAATTATACATTTGTAGAATAATATAATCATGTTTTAAAATTTTTCAGTTTGTTACCGGAGGTGAGCCACTCTCAGTGCACAAGAGGAGGCTTCTGGGCTGCCGTACCCCCCTAAGAGCATAGAGGAGGTGAGGAGTGCAGGCACCAATGGCATGTCCCCAATTGAAATGAGAAGACATGCAAACAAATTTCAAAAACAGACTTTCACATCACCTACAGCAACCCCAAAGGGAAGTGAAATGGAACACTCTGATACTCAACCACCTGGACTCACTGAACTGGCAACAAAAGAGGATCTGGAAAAAATGAAATCAGAAATAATTTCTCAGATAACAACAGAAATTGTGCCCATAGTGTAAGACATGATTAATAAATCCAGAGAGGACACAGATAAAAAAATTAGAGGAGCTGAGAAACATGATGGAATCCGAACATAGGAAACAAACGGAATCCATAAAACAGATTTAAACAGATTTCCAGAAGATTAAAAACTCCATTGAAAGTCTACGCAGCAGAATGAGTGAATGTGAAGACAGAATTTCAGACATAGAAGATAAGATTGCAATTAGTAACCAGGAAAAGAAAAATTTCTTTAAAATTGTAAGGGACCATGAGAAATCAATCCAGCAGTTGCTAGATGATGCAAAGAGGGATAACATAGTACTGATTGGAGTCAGTGAAGAAACAGGAGAGAGTTCAGATGACATAAAAAATCTGTTCACAGAAGTGATGACAGAAGACTTCCCAAGCAGGGGAAAAGAACTTGACATACACATAAGTGAGGCATATAGGACTCCAAGTAGCTGTGATCAAAAATAATCTACACCTAGGCGTATAGTAGATAGGATTCCAGAAATCCAACAGAACAAAATTCTACAAGCAATTAAAGTAAAGAAACAAATCACATACAAAGGAAAGTCCATCAGAATCACAGCAGACTTCTCAATGCAAACCATCAAGGCAAGGAGAGCTTGGAGTGATGTATTTCAAGCCCTAAAAGAAAACAGTCTCCAACCCAGATTGATGTACCCTGCAAAATTATCTTTCAAAATTGATGGAGAAATAAGATACTTTCATGACAAGGAGCACCTTAGGAACTTCAAGAATACCAAACCAGCACTGCAAAAATTTTAGACAATATCCTAGGAAAAGACAACAAGGATCACAACCCCAGGAACCCCAGCAGAATGAATCAGTCAGGAGCGACAAGAAATTAAAAGCAAAGGAGGAGAATACAACAAAAAGAGAAAGTCATGACAATGATAAATCAATATGTATGAGTTATAACCATCAATGTTAATGGTCTCAACTCACCAATCAAAAGAAATAGACTGGCAGAATGGGTCAAGAAGCAAGATACAACAATAAATATGCTGCATACAAGAAACACGTTTAATTCAAAAAGAAACTCATGGTCTGAAAGTTAAAGTGTGGAAAACAATACTCCATGTGACAGGAAACCCCCCCCGCCGAGAAAGCAAGAGTAGCTCTCCTCTTTGTAGATCAAGTGGATTTCAAGTGAAAATCTGAAACATTCTGGTCCCAAGAATTTCAGATAAGGGATAGTCAACTTGTATATACAAATCTATTGTGAACATGTGTTTTCATTCCTCTCAAGTAAAAACTTAAGAACAAGAATGTTGGTTCTTAACAGTAATACAAGAAATTTCTATGTTGTTTTCCAAAATGGTTTTGTCATTTTTACATTCACATTAGCAGTATTAGAAAGTTCTATCTGGATCACACCTAAGCTGACATTTGTTCTTTTAAAACTTCTAACTTCATCTCCCTAATGAGTGTATAAGTCAATCTTGTTATTGTACTGATTAGTATTTTTCTGATTCTAGTGTTGGACACCTTTCCTTGTGCTGTACTGGCTATTTATCATCTTTTTGTGTCTACTTTTTAATTGAGTTGTCTATTCATGAGGTGTAAGAGTTCTTTATATATTCTGGTCATAGGTTATATGTATTATAAATATAGTCTGTTTAAGGACTACTTTTCATTTTCTTAATGATGTCATTTAAAGTTCTATATTTTGATGGAATGTCATTTATCAGTTTTTTCTTTTATGCATCATGTTTTTTATATCCTAGGAAATTTTTGCCTACCCTAAATTCATAAACATTTTCCCTTATACTTTCTTCTTAAAGTTTTATAGTTTTAGTCTTTCATATTTAGGTTCATAGATCCTTTCAAATTATTTTTATGTATGGAAATAAAAGGTTGAGTTTATTTTTTTATATATGGATACGAGGTGTTCTAGTGTCATTTGCTAAAAACATTATCTTTTTCTCTGCTCTTGAATTGAGTTTATGGTCTATAAAATATTAATGTTAAATAATCTTTCAAACTCAGTGGACCATATATGTGTTGTTCTATTTCTAGATTCTCTGTTTTGTTCCAATGATCTGTATATCTTTCCTCATACCAACACTGCCTTGATTATTGTAGCTTTAGAGGAAGTCTTAAAATTAGGTACTAAATATCTTCCAACACTGTTTTTTTTTTTCTTTTTTACTTTTCTAGGTCCTTTGTACTTCTACATAACTTTTAAATTTCAATATTCAATTCTTCATTTATAGCAAGTATTCATAGACCTGAATTTTTATATATACCTTGTGTTTCCTATTCCTGCTAAATTCAAATACAAGTTCTAGGGGCTTCTAGAGATTTCTTAGTTCTTTCTCTGTAGATGATCATTTCATCTACATATAAAGATTTTACTTCTGCCTTGCCAATCCTATCCTAATTGTGTCATTTTCTTGCCAGAATATTTTGGTTTGGACCTGTGTTTCAAAGTTTAATGGACAGATGAAGAGTATGCATATTTGCCCTTGTGCCCCACCTTAGGAAGAAAGCATTGTAGCTTCACCATTCATATAAGGCATTTTTGCTGGAAGTATGGAGTACATGTCTTTGATCTGTTGAGAAGCTTCTGTTCTACTTCTAGTCTCCTGATAGCTTTTACCTTGAACAGCTGTAGAATTTAGTCCAATACTTTTTCTGTAATTACTGACAAGATCATATGACTTTTTCCTTTCCTCTGTTAAAATGATGACTTTTGGGGGTGGATCTTCCAATGCTGAACCAACACTGCCATCCATAAAATAAAACCACTTTCTACATACTGCCAGATCTGACTCCTAATAGTTTGTTTTATTAAAGAAATTTCTATCTATGTTCATACTTTTTTCTTCTATTATCTTTATCCAGTTTTAGTAGTAGCACAATGTTGATTTCCCAAAATGAGGGGAGAAGTTTTCCTTCTTTTTTCTGCTTTAAATGTTTGATATAATTTATCAGTTAAAATGTATATGAGCCTGCTGTTGTCATATAGGTAGGTTTTCAAGCTAGGAATATACTTTCTTTAATAGTTGCTATTCAAATTTTATATTTCCTCCAGAGTTAGTTTCATTAATTTGTCTTCCAAGGTACTTCTAAAAGTTGTCAAATTTATTTCAAAAAAGATTTTTGTAATATGCTTTCTATATCCTTTTAAATTCTGTAAAATCTGTGGTAATGTCTTCTAGATCTTGATATTGCAATTTTAAAAATATATAATTGATATTGTGTAATAGGAAGAAAAGATCTAAAGGAGTAGAGGAAGTGGGAGGTGTAGGGGAAAGGAAAGAAAGGAAAATTATGAGAAAAGAAAAAAAATGGAAACAAAGTCTGCAAATAGGAAAGGGTGGAGGGGGTGAAGGGAGGGAAAGGGAAGGGGAAAAATAAGACCAAGATACATCATGTAAAGGTATAAGATTCTAATGATGAATGTATTTTATATCTAAAATGTACCAATAAACTTAATGAAAAAAAGCACTATTAGTATGAGTGCAGCACATGTTAAAGGTATTGGAACTTAATGATAAGTGATCAATACATGAGGTAGACATCTACAATTCCGTCCCTGCTGAGAATTTCCTGATGGTAGGTGGACATCCGTCCTGTTACTGGTACTTACTGAGGGATTGATGAGTCAGTAAATTTCTTAATTTTCTGTGTTTCAGAGAAAGTTTTAGCCTCAGGCATTAAGGAAGTTAACATGTGTTGTTATATAGTTTGCAAGTGTCAAGCTGTCTTCTTCATACTCCATTAGGCTATGTGAAAATTTTACATTCTATGAGTTCATACATTTCTTGTGAAATCAATGAGAGCTTAAAAACCATTGTAACAATTCCCTCACATCAAAGATCATGAAGCTGAAGATCAGAGAAATTAAGGGACTGCTCAAATTGGAAAGCAGGACTCTTCATTTTTCAGTTTTATTCCTAATACATGTAACATAAATGATGTTAGTTTGGGTTTTGTGTGTGTGTGTGTGTGTGTGTGTGTTTTGTTGTTTTTAATTCTGAATGTAACTTCAACAAAAAACTTGGAAAATGCTTTGTACTTTTTCTCCAATACTTCTGACTCAAATTAAACATATATTTATTAATTGCTTACTAAAAAAATTTCACTTTTTAAACTTTCCCAAGAACATGTAGTACTTTGTATATTTTAACTATGTTCAATAATGACTACTTAAATGGGCCATTAAACCATAAAGGTGGGAATAGTCCAAGGCATGACAGTCACAACTATGCGAAGAACACATGCGAAAATCACACGTTGGAGAGTCAGGAAATGAATCCTGTATTTGTTATTTCTGTGAAATGAACAACTCAGCTTTTCTGTTCCTTTGAGGTGGAGAATGTGAAACACGCTGCCAAGATCCTTCTGGAATTATAGCTTAATTTCCTGCCTCTTAACTCCATCTCATGTTCCAACACAGGTTCGTGACATTTGTAATAAACAGGAAGTCCTATCAGCTCAGAATTTTAATGGATTAAGTGTGTTATAAATCAAGGCTGTTATAGAAATATGGATTACTACTATTCAGCTATATATTCCATTATGTGTCAAATATGAATGTGTTAAATAATTTTAAAGATATACTGAAAATTGATTAAACAATTCCTTAATTTGACTTTGATTATTAGATAACTGCCAGTATGGAGTTACAAAATATTCTAAACTGAAGACTATATTAAGGAAAAAAAGCAAATCTTAAATTCTTACTTTAGTTTGGCTTTGAAGAATAGATGAAGCCAAAGAGTATAAAGCTCTCTTAAAGATAACGCATGTATTATAAATTAGAAATTCACATTTTTTATTTTAGAAATTACTAGATTAATAGGAAGATAAATATTATAGGACAAACATTGTGCAAATGAAATGGTTACATACATTTATATTCATATGTACTCAAGGGTACTACTTCTGAAAAATCTTACTAAATGTCATCCTTAATTATAAAAATGAAGAAATCATTATTAATCAATATAATTTTAGAGGCTTTTGAGACTCTCTCAAATCTTAAATCAACTTTATTCCAATTGTTAATGCAGCCAGCTGTTTTAGAATTCAAGAAAATACAGTATATTTATTACTATTTTCAGTATTCTTTATAAAGTCACGAATAGCTCTAAAATGGATCAGAAAGAACAGCTAATTACAAAAACCTTTAAAAGTGATAGTTCTTCCTTCAAAATTTAATGATAAATATTTTATAAAGATTTTCTTAAAATTGGCTGGGGTGTAGCTCAGTGACACAGCACCTGCCTGGCAAGTGCAAAGTCCTGAGTTCCATTGCTGGTATAAAAAACAAAAAAAAGACTTTCTTAAAATTTAGCTAGCAAAAAGATGCATGAATAGAAAAGCAGCAACTGCAAGGTTAATTATCTTTACTGTGTGACCCACTACCTCAAACTTAGTGTTTCTTATCAGGAGCTCTTATCTTACAGTCTCCTTAGTCCAAGAACCTGAGCTTGGATTGACAAGGCTGTGACCCAACTGTTGGCCGGGACAGAGGTTTCATCTGGAGACTAGAATGGTGGAGTATCTCCCCTCTTCTAACTCAGGTTGATGGAAGAATGTGTTCTCTTTTTACAGCAGGATTATTTCCTTGGATTCCTTTGTGCTTTGGAGAATGCTCTTAACTGGTAGCTGCTTTCCATTAGCTTGACTAAGAGAAGCTCAACTAAATTGGCTCAGCAATTCCACACCCTAGGGTGGAAGACCCACCTTAGGGCAGGTGTTACCTGGATGGTATAGAGGGGAAATGAAGAAGGACTGATTGGCTTATTTCTTTAGAGGAGCTCCAGTCTTTGCTTCCTCCTTGGACATCACCTCCTGGCTTCCAACAAAACTCTTCAGATTCCGGTGTACAGATCCTTCAGCTTCTAGTGTAGATTCTTCAGCCTTCCATCACAGACCCATCAGGGTCCTGATTCAGACTTGCACAGGATACTGCTTTGAGCTCCAGACCTTGCCTGACTTCTTTCATTTACAGTGTACAGACAGACCCTCTGCACTCTTCCACATACCTTGTGGCTATAAGCCAATCTTGTAGATAGATGTTTGTATATTTGTATATCTTGTGTTATATCTTTTTCTCTGATACACTGGCTTATACATTGCCTACTAGGAAGACATAATTTTATTTAATGCATCATAATCATGGGTCTAATATACCATCAATTTTACCTTATTCTTTTAGTTAGAGATAGATCTTTTTTCAAATGAGAGGAGGCTGATAAAGGGAAACTGAAGGGAAAATGGAAGTAAAAGGATTAAGATGCATTATATACATGTACCGTCTTCACATGAATGTAATCACTATGTACTGCAAAGATATACTAACACATTTTTTTTAGTTAGAAAAAGAAGAAATTCATAAATTCCTTCCCTATATTGGCAAAGTATTACATGAAGTTGCATACATCAGAATGTGATATTTCTGGGACCAACTGGAAGTCTTTGAACCACACAATAGAAACAATACAAATCTAAATTTTAAGTCAAAATTCCATCAGCTAACATGAGCTATGTTAGTCCAGATATTCTATTCTCTGAACAACTTACCCTTGTATCCTGATACTTTCCTAACATGTTTTAGAATGTCATAATTTATCCACAAATACTCAGTAAAAGAATGAAAAATGAGGAAGTACATATTTACCTTTTTTCTTACAGATCCACTGAAATAATCTTTTTTTATAGTGAAATAAAAAGTCAATGAATTGGGAGGCTATAAACTTAGTGACTATTTTCTCAAATGAACAAAATCATTTTTCCATTTTTTTAAGAAATGTATTTTTTCCCATATACTTACCAGCTCTATATATCCAAGACTTTTTTTCTCAATTTTTAGGAATATAATAGGTGTAAATAAACTATTTGTAAAAGGCAAGATTTTTACACAATTAGTAAGTCGGATTCAATTATAAACTATAGTAGCAATATTATCAATAGTATATATGTTTGTGGTCTTTGCAATAAGTTATATAATAGAAAATGTAACATACCAAAACATAAAGTTCTAGATGAAAATGCAATTAACATGAATTCCAAGGGTGTCACATTGTCATCTTCAAATTTATCAGACTTAACTATACCAGGTCTAACAATTACATAGATTCCAGGGCCAGCCCAACGACTCTGATCACATCCTCTAAGGTCACTATAAGAGGTTCAGAATAGAACATGATGTTTATATTGTTGCTTTTTGTCTGTGATTTAGACTCTATTACATTTAGTAAACCTGAGGCGCATGAAACAGTGATGAGACAAACTTGTTAGGAGTAACTTCAACAGAGCTTTGTTAATGGTGTAATCTAAGTTGATGAAGAGAATTGTCTTGTTCATGTAAAATTTTAGACCTAGGAATTTACTGATTTCAAGTCTGATTCATTCTTATACATGGATGAACTTTGCTTAATTTAAGAAGTTGTTTAAATAAAGTTTATAACTATTAAGTGTCATTATTTGTAAGAGTAAATTTAAATAAGATATTATTTTCAATTTTTAGAAATAAATGCTAATATTATGCTGTTAGTATGAAAAGATTAGGAAAATATTTCCTACTAGAATTATTAGGTTACCAAGAATTCTTTCTATCTCTTCTTCATAGATCCCACTTTTATACATCTTTCAAAAGTGTTTTTTCAACTTTCAATTGGTTATGTACTTTTTCTGGGATGAAATCAAATGGTTATCTAACTATTGTTTGTTTGAGGTATTAAGATATTTAAACTTAGAGAAATGTATAAACAACTTAATGTTTTAGTTATAATTTATGCAAGCAAAATTGTTTAAAAAGTCACTTTAAAATTCAAAATAGATATTAGCTAACCTGTGACATTTTTGTAAATTTATTCAATGTAACTTTTTTTTTTTATTTTGGCAGTACCAGGGATAGAACTTAGGACCTCAGGACCTTACACTTGTGAAGCAGGCACAGGGCCACTGAGCTAAATCCCTGGCTCTATTCAATGTAACTTTAAATGTTTCACTTATTTTCTGAAACTTTTTACTTGTAGTTTGTACTGTTTTTAGGCAGCTACATTGATTTCAGCTTGTTATACTTTATCTGTGAAAATATTTTGAAAATTTGTCAATCTATTATTGCCACTTCCTATTCGTGAGTAATATTGATAGAGGAAGTGGTTAGCCAGAAATGAGCTGGACCTGGAAAACTGGCAGCAGGGCCCAAGGAGAAGATTCTAAATGACCCCTGGCAAATTCCTTCTCCTTACCCAGTCTGACACCTTTTATTCCCACACAGTTACACACCTTGGGGCACAAGCCTCAAATTAAACAGTGGTAACCCTGTGAACTCAGTTAAGCCTCATTTACCTACATTTACATTGTGCTTTTGACCTTCACAATAGACCTTGGATACCACGTTGGTTCTGAGGCTCATGAAAGTTCGAAAACTCCTTCCCGGTGTGAAAATGGAGACTCACCGCTCATTGGACAGAGTCCTGTCAATCATAGCCCCCTCCCCAGGCTCTCCTTAAATTCCAAGGCTTCAGAAAAAATCCTACCCTAGACCTGGGGGTGGTAGAGAAGACTCCCGTAAGCCTGGCCACTTGGAAGTCTCCCAAGTGTACTGTCCTTTATAAGATTGGCTTTTACTTGTTTAACAAAGTGTTTTCAAATTATTCTTTGGCTTCTGAGTCCTGTTTGTGGACCTCCGCAGAAATCCTCTCAGGGGCATACAAGAGTTGAGACAACCACACACAGAAGAGCACCCAGCCAATGCTGAACCCCAACTTTCCAGTAACGTTTCCGTACAAATAATTAGCAGAATCAACTGTGCCTGGAAATAATTTCTCCACATTTCATGTTTTATAATGCCAAAATATTATGATAAATATGTATATAAGACTTGTTATTTCCTCATTAGATACAATGTTGTATTGGTTTTTCTTCAAATAATGACTCCACTTAACATTGGCTTGAACAACTGTTTACTCTCTTCATTGTCAAAATTAATTGAAAGCTGAGAAATATTTTGGAAGTTTTCTCTGAGCATTGTACCTCATGGTATGGAGGTTAAGCTTCATTTTGTCAACTTGCTTTGTGAGTGATCTAAGTGCTTGCTGGGCTATACTTCTAGATGTGCCTGAGTAGGTCATGGAGGCATGACCATCATTACTATATCAGGTCCTGGCTTCTTACTTTCTAGCACTTTCTGGTTCCCATGTTCTATTTCTTGGGACTCCACGAATTAAGTATCTGTGCTCTAGCCCTTTCTCCATGATGTTTCTGGCTTGGAGCCAGGGACTGAATTTCGCAAAACAAAGAGCTAAATTAAACCTTTTCTCTAAGTTGTGGATGTTGGGTATTGCATTTTTTGATAGAAAAGCTGACCAATACATATATACAGGCATTATATCAATTTATAGACATTATTCTTAGATAATCCAAGTAAGCAGTCATCCAGTTATGGTGTCTTTCACATTTGAGTCTTCCTTTTGCTTTTAAAAAGTATTTGCTTTCAAAAATTAAATTTTCTGTTGGAAATGATTGATGTTAAACTAAATTTATATTTTTGAAACTATTTGGCATAATATTGTGAGGATTAAATATTTGAAGTCTAGCATATGCTTTGGGATCTGTCATGAAATTTTTAAGTAATTATAACTTTAAGTAATTATATTTTTTCTATTATTATATTTGCTGAAATATCAAGTGATTTTTGGAATAAAATTTTAGCCATCTCTTCCAATGCATCAATCTCAATGCCAGACTTACAGTGATGTTACTATTGGTGCAGTAACCAGTCATTTAATGTGACTGTTATTGGCATTATTCTCTCTCTCTCTCTCTCTCTCTCTCTGAGGATGTTTTCAAACTTTGGGGTCTTTATTCAGTTTATCCGTCTGCATTCAATGTCCTCCTCCACCTATCTCCTGCAACTCTTTGCTCAAACATGATTCTTTTAATAAGTATTATTAAATTTATTTAAAGTTACTCATCTATATCTTGCCACTCCCAATTCATCTTTCCTGGAATATGCATTCATTTTTATCATAACACTACCATTAGTTATCATAAAATGCAAATTATTTATTTGGTTTGTACATTATTATCTAACTTTCCCATTAGAAATAATTCCATTCATTATTGTTTATAGTGTTTTATACTCTTAGGGGATTTCTCTGCATATCCTAGGTTGTATGGTCTGAATATTTGCATTATTTGAAAATGTGTGGGTTAAAATTTGAATTCCCAATGTGATATCAGAAAGTGAGGCTTTTGCAAGGTGTGACAGTTGACTTTAGGTGTGAGCTTAATTGGATAGTGAGATGCACAGTAGTGGTTTTTGCTGTCTGTGAGGATATTTTCTTTGTTTTTGGTAAAAGGGAATTGAATTCAGGATCTTGCACTTGCGAGGAAGGAAGTGGCACCACTGAGGTAAATTCCTGGTCCTTGGGAGGATATTTTCAGGGAGATTGGCATAGGAATTGGTAGGGTGAGTGAAGACCATCTGCCTTCAATGTGGGCAGGGATTTTGCAAGAGATGCACAAGGAACAAAAGGTGGAAGGAAGATGAATTCTCTCTTTCTCACTCTTCCAAAGTGCCATATGTTTCTCCTCTTCCATGAGTATCAAACCTGCAGGTTCTTTGACCTTTGGATTTTGTGACATTCAGAATCAGCCTCTCAGGCCTTTCAGGCTTGCTTCTTCAAAATGAGACTCACAACACTGGCTTCCTTAGTTTTTCAGCCTTCTTACTTATATTGAGACATACTACACCTTGCAGACAGCCTATCATGGGATTTCTCAGGTTCCAAAATTATGTCATATTCTCCTAATAAAGTCTTTTTCATATGGTCTATCTCTAACTTGACCTCCATCTCTATCTATTTCACCTGTATTTGTCTACATCTATATCTACGTCCATATCTATACAAATATCTATATTTTGTTCATTCCATTGTCCCTGTTTCTCTGATGACCCTTTCTTAATGCAGCAGGTAGTTGGATCATGAGGACAGAGTGCTGTGTTCTACATCTCTGGCCTAGAGGAGTGTCGTCCTTAATCCTCTCTCATTGTTGAGACAAAATACACAACACCCAAGGTTAAAAGGGGGAAAGGTTTATTTGAGTTACAGTTCATAGAGTTTTCAGCCCATACTCCACTGACTCCAAGGTCAGTCCAGTGATGTCTGGCAGAGGAGAAACTTTAACTTATCCAGAAGGCAACAAGGGACCTTAATATTATCTTCCTGCTGGATTTTTACCTTATTTTATTTTAAAACTACTTAGGGCAGGTAGCACTCACACCTTTAATCCTAATACCCTGGGGCCTAGCATTATACCATGAACAATCCTGCACTCTAGATTCATCCACCTCAGAAACAACCCCACCTCATCCACATGAGGCTTTGGGGAACATCTAAACACAAGCCATAACATTCCACCCCTGGTTCCCCAAAGACTCATGCATATCCCTTCATGCAAAAGGCATTTAGTTCACCTCTAAGCGTTCCCAAAGTCCTAAGAGTTTCAGCACTGGTGGAAAGTCCAAGTCCAAAATCTCCTCTGAAATTTTTTTTATTCATTAAGTTTATCAGTGCATTTTAGGTATACAATATGATGAGGTGTACAACATTCATCACTGGGAATTTGTACCTTTACATGGTATTGTTCCACTGGAGTGAGTTGGAACTATAGAGATGTGCCACATTCTGAGCCAAAATTGAGTCTGTTTTTATTAAGGCCCCCTCTAAGAGGGGCCTAGTGGCTGGAAATAACCCTTGGCACTGAGAAACAGTTTGATTTCTCCTTTTAAATAATACTTTCAGTTGGGGAGGTGTCAAGGGGAGCTCAAGCAGAATTTTACAGAAGCTGAACTATGCCAAGTTAGTGGGGTAAAGAAGAAGTTTCACGCACTAGGTGAGCCACAAAACATCCTTCAACTGCAGTAAGTTTTCTGTCAAATAAGATGTAGGTTTTATGTGCTTTGTCCAAGCACAAACACACAATGGTGGTAAGTCTCAAGATGGAGTCAGGTTGGTTACCACATTCCCGAGTCCTCTAAGTCTATTGGGTGGGCAAGGGATTATACAGGGGATTATAGTAGGATCTCATATACATCAGTTTAACAGAGGCCACACACTGATTTACAAAGTTGATTATTCAATTAAGAATCCAGGGACCACCAGGGATTTAGCTCAGTGGCACTGTTCATGCCTCACAAGTGCAAAGACCTGAGTTCAATCCCTAGTACAAAAAAAAGGGGGTGCTAATGAAGAGCCCAAGAAAAAGCATGATGAGGGGACCAGCCAGTCTGGTGATGAGGGCAGTTACTAAGGGCTCCAATTGAACAAGTTATGATACCATGAATTTTCATTGGTGGCATTTGTTCTCCAGCTGTAGGAAACAATTTTTACCCACCGCCAGTTAGGACAGTTTAAATCAGTTGGGGACCCACAACCCTGCTCTCTACACAGATTGAATCCTGAGCACACATAAAAATCACAGCTTCCCAGGTTTATAACCTGGTAGACATACCTCCCCCTGCCCCGCCCCCCCAAAATCTTTCCTAACCAATTTACAAAAATCGACCTTGGGCAACCTAAGATTGCTGGGTGCAGATAGTACCAAAAGTAACATTACCTAGAATTTCTTCTGAGCTAAAGGAGATGAGGAGAAAGGAATACAACTCTCCTCATTGCATTTCCCCAGGGCTTGGTTTTGTCAGCCCTAAGACAATAAGGACAAGTATCATAATCATGATCTGACTAGCCTTAGCTTTAAGGGATCAGATCCCAGCTCAGCAGTCCACTATTTTGCCTGCTTGACTCAAGAATGGTGAATCCACTTCGAGATCCTATCAACCTTGAGAGCTGAGGGCATTGCAAGGTTGATCATGTAGGGTCCCTTCCAGACTGGAGTCAGTCCTTCACTCTGAAAAGTCTTGATGAAGACAGTATACTTGGGCTGGAATGGGTGGCATGGTGTAGAGTGAGGGAAGGCTTGGTAGCTCATACCTGAGAGTGAACAGTTTTCTGTACCTATTGAAGAGACTAGAGATACTTTAACAGGGATTGGTTAGAAAATTCTTCTAGTGCCTCACTTTTTACTTTGGGGAGCAGCGGAGGAGGCCTTAGAAATATAATTTCATAAGGAGTAAAAGCTGCTTTATGAGGGGTGCATCTTACTCTAAGGACAGCCAAAGGGAGCAGGCTGACCCACCCTTCACCAGTTTCCAAAGTTAATTTGTCAGAGTAGGCTTAGGGTTCAATTCATCCACTTTCTCTGAGCTTTGGGGTTGGTAGTTTCCAATTTATACCCAGTACCCTACTGACTGAGTTATAGAGTCTACAAAGGCAGGCCCATTATTAGATCCAATGGACACCAGTAGTCTAAACCTGAGAATTAATTCCTGAAGAAGCTTCTTTGCTACCACAGTGGCAATCTCCCGCCGAGCAGCATAGACTTCTGCCCAAACTGAGAAGTTACCTATGAAATCCAGAAGGTAGCCATAACCAACTGCTGGTGGTTTGATCTCTGTGAAATCCACTTCCCAGTGTTCTCTGGGATTCCCACCACGGAATCTGATTCCAAGGGATGTAGATGGTCCCTGATGGGGATTTACTTGTACACAATTTGGGCAGCTAAGAGAGGTCTGGTGGGCTAGCTCCTGCAACTTTTCAAAGCAGTATCTTGGAGCTAGAAGCTTGGCTATTTTAGAGCCCTCTAGGTGCCTGACCAAACACAGCTGTTGAATGAGCTGTCATCCTAATGCCTGGAGGAGGTAAATGTGACTATCTGGACATTTCCACTAACCTTGCTTCTTTATCTTCCTCTATATTGTCAGTGGGGCTAGTTGGGAGCAAAGGGGGAGGAGGACTCACAGCAGGCAGGATGACTAAGTGTTCAGCTGGCCTCAGGGTTACCTCTCTGGCTGCACAATCTGTAAGTTGTTTTCCCTTAACCTTGGGTGTATTGTCCTTTTGGTGACCCAGAACATGAATAACAGCTACCTTCTTAGGAAGCCACACCACCTCTAGGAGAGACAGTATCTCCTCTTTGTTCTTGACAGTCTTTCCTGTGGCTGTCAGGAGGCCCCTCTCCTTTTAAATGCTGGCATTGACACATAGAGTAGCAAAGGCATACTTACTGTCAGTGCGTACATTTATTTTCTTTTCCTTTCCCCATCTCAACCCCCAGGCCAAGGTGATCAGTTCTCCCTTTTGGGCTAAGATCGCCTCAGGTAGAAGCTGGGCCCAAATGACGTGCTCAACTGTAGTCACTGCAGCCCCCACCTTTCACACACCGCTTACCACCATGCTGCTTCCATTTGTGAAGAGGTTGGCATCCATCTCAGCCAAGGGGGTGTCCATTAAGTCCAGTCAGGCATGCTGGGTCTGGCCCAGCACTTCCTCAAAGTCATTAATTGGGGTGTTGGGGTCTTCACCTGGCATCAGTGTAGCCAGATTGAGAACCCACCCTGCTGAGAAGATGATTCAAGGCTGGTTAATCAAGAAGCTTTGATATCTGTTTGTTAGCAGCCCCCCTGAGAACAGTCTCTACTCAATGAGGGGCAGTTAGGACTAGGTCCTTTCTGAGCATCAATTTATCAAGCTCTTTAACCAATAAAGCTGTGGCAGCTACTGCTCAAAGATGTGAAGGCCATCCTGAGGACACAGGATCTAATGTTTTAGAGTGATAGGTCACAGAGCACTTCCAGGGTCCCAAGGACTGTGTCAAGACTCCCTTGGTGATCTCTCTTATCTCATGGATGAACAGATAAAAAGGCTTAGCAATATCAAATAGTGCCAGGGCCAGGGCTGATACCAGAGTGCTTTTCAGATCCTGGAAGCCATTTTCTTCATGTACTCCCCATTCTAGTTGTTGATATCCTCCTGTGGAGCAATGGAGGGGCTGCACTATCTCAGCAAACCCAGGCATCCATAGGTGACAGTATCCAGCTTCACCTAGGAATTCTCTTACCTGTTTCTTGATAGTTGGTGGGTGTGGGTATTTAGAGGATGGCTTTTTGTGTGGCCTAGGACAAAGCTCTTCTTCCTTGGATTTCATATCCCAGGTATGATACTTTAGGGGCACAGAGTCATGCTTTCTTTCCCAAGATGCAGTACCCCAACTCCTCTAGTCGTTGAAGAAGCTCTCACATGCCCTGCAGGCATTCTGAATAGCTAGTAGCAGCTAATAAAAAATCATCTACATATTGAAGCAGGGTGAGATTAGGGTGGTGTGATTGAAAACTCAGTCCTTCTGGAAGGCCTCACTGAACAGGGTGGTGCATTTTTGAATCCTTGAGGCAGCTGAGTCCAGGTGACCTGGCATGAGTAGATGGAAACTGGGTCAGTACACTAGAAGCTGAAAATAGGCTGGCTAGGTGGGGCAAGGGGCACACTGAAAAAAGTAACCTTTAAATCTAGCACAGTATACACTTGATGTTCAGGAGACAGCAAACTCAGGAGGGTATATGGGTTGGGGGCAGTAGGGTGCAGATTTACTACTTGCTGGTTAACTTCTCTCAAGTCTTGGACCAGCCTGTAATCTGATGTCCCCCATTTCTGTACAGGCAGGAAGGAGGTATTCCACAGAGACTGACAGAGAGTCAAAGTCCCAAAGGCCAGCAACCTCTCCATGTGAGGAGCTATGCCCTATCTGGCCCACTGAGAGATGGGGTATTGTGTGGCTGTCTACAAGAGCTCAACTATCACTGGAGGGTTGTGAGCAGTCAAACCCGGTGGATTAGTTTCCACCCACACCTTCAGGAACTCCTCTTGAAGTCTGTTCAATAGGCCCCTATGGCTTGTTTCCTCTGGGTTTTCTTCACCTGAGAGGAGATACTTCCCAGACAGGGCAGTGGTCAAGGACAGTTGATAAGAAGGGAGTAACACCTATGCCTCAGTCGGAGTGAAATAGTGGCCCTTAGCTTATGAAGGAGGTCTCATCCTAGCAAGGGGAATGGGCAGTCTGGTATCACTAGAAAACAGTGAGTAACTTGTTTTGATCCCAGGCTCACCATTTGCTCACTCATGAGTGGGAAGGTTTGGATTGCTCCCGTGGCACCCTGGATGGGAATGTTTTTTGATGAAAGCCCTCCCAGAGGAGTTTTTAACACTCACCTCCTCGGCACCAGTGGCGCCCAGGAAATGGATCCCTTAGCACCCTACTTCAACATTTATCATGGGCTCCCAGGGAACAAGAGAGAAGGAGTCCTGGGCCCCTCAGTCTGAATCTTCTTTTTCCCCAGATGTGGGAGGTGATAGTACCTTGGCAGAGGTCCTGTGGGGGTATTCATGTTTCTAGTGGCCTTCCTCATTGCAATAGGCACATTGATTTCTGCCCAATGGAAGGCAACATCTTGGCTTTCTAGACACCTGCCCTTTGGGCTTCCTGGAGTTGGGTCCCATGGAGTCACCTCTGATGGTTGCTGCCAAGATCTTTGCTTGTTTCTTGGCTGATTTTTCTGCCATAGCTGTGGTCAATTTTTGTTTTTTCTGAATCCCTATTGTCAAACAGCTTTTAAAGCCAGATTTATAGCTCCATTGTTCTCTGGAGCTGAGAGGTCTAATGGGGTGTAAACCTGGAAGGCCTCTCAGAGTCTGTTCAGGAATGCAGTTGTAACTCCTCTGATCCCTGTGCTATTTCAGTGGTTTTTGACAGATTTATGGATTTCTGAGCCACTGCCCAGATTCCATTCAACAAGTTCTGCTGAAGAGTTATCAAAGCCTGTTCCCCCCCTGAATTTGGGTACCATTCAGGATGCTCCAAGGGGAAGGCTTGTTTCAGCAATTTGTGGGCCTCCTCCTCTGAATGCCTGCCCAATAAAACCTTTATAGCCTCAAACCTAAATCTGTCCTGCTCCTCAGTGGTGAACAGGGTCAATAACAGCTGTTGATAGTCATCCCAGGTCAGTAGATAAGTCCTAAACATAGAGTCAATCAGGGAAATCAGAACCTGGGGCTTCTCAGAGAATGGTGGATTCTGAGTTTTCCAGTTGTAGAGGTCAGAAGTGGAAAAGGGAACATACACCAGGAATGAGCGGGTTCCCAGTTCTGCCCCATTGGGAGGTGGGGCCTCCTTCAAAAGCCCCTCTGGACTGAGTCTTCCCGAGGTGGTAACCTCCTGCCAGGATACTAGATGCTCTCATATTGGGGGAGAGGTAGCAGGGGTAGAGGAAGAAAAGGGAGTTGGGGACAGGTGGGTCAGGATGAACAGGAGAGGTGGGCGAACTAGGGTTATACACAGATGGATGGGGGAGGACTTCCTCAGCATCTGACTGCTGCACAACTAGTTTCTGTCTCTCTGGAATTTGCCCACAAGGGAGACAACAGCTTTTGGTAGCAAACAAGTTTGAGTAGGCCTGTGCATCATAGGGCTTTAGCCATGGAGGAGGCTGCTGCACTAGAGTAAACCAGAAGGAGATATAGGGGAACTAATCAGGGTGTTCTAGTGACCCAGTAACAACCTTCCAATCTGCTTGAACAAGGGCAGGGTTGAGGAAGCCCTCAGAGGGACAGCCCACACCAAAAGAGGGCCACCAGAGTTTGCAAAAAGTGCAAAGTTTGTTCTTTGATATTTTTACTCCATAATCATCAGAAAATCCTGAGAGAAAATTTCTAAGCATGCAAATCAAGGACATAACAGGTTGTGAGGATGATGATCCCATGGTAAAAAGAGAGAGACTTAGAGCAGGCAGAAGATACCCAAGAATAGGAGCTCCAAGAACAGATAAAAGAGACAAAGACACAGGGGCCATCCAGACATAGAGAAAAACCCTTAGTGTCTATGTAGTGTACCCTTGAATGATGTTGTGACAGAAAAGGGAAGTGGGTCTTCCACTGTGGGGAGGACTCACACAGTTCACTGTGGATCTCTCAGCCACTTTAAGGACTGTCCAGCCTTTAGGGTGTATTTATCTCATCACAAGAGCACCCTCTTGGACTTTCTTAGTGGAGTCCATGGAATCATAGTATGACCTCACTCAGACCCCATAACTCCATAACTTCATTGTGGGGCATGGATGGGACAGTTCTTAGCTTACACTGCGCATTTCTAGTCATGCACCCATTCATACAAACAGCCATTCAGAGGTTAAAAATGTTCCAAACACTTGCCCAAGGATTTCTCAGATTGTCTCACTTGCAGCCAGACCAGACCAGACCACCAGCCACCTCAGTCAGTGTCCTGACCTTAGAAGGGCCACAGGGAATTCCTTCATCAGGGACTATTGTTTCCCACCAGAACCAGAAAGAGCCTTATCTGCAGACCATACCAGGTGGACTCTGGAAAATTTGGAGGGTGTCCCAGGCAGCTCTGCAGTTCCTTCAGTGTTGGCAGAGATACTATGGGGCCCTGGAATGTCTCAGGGCGTGCCTTCCCATAGTTTGCTGCCACAGATGGGAGGGACCACAGCAAGTCTGGTCCACCTTTTGTGTTGCTCTCACTAGGACCTCCAGCTGTTCCACCCGAGTGAATTGGAACTACAGAGATGTGCAACACTCTGAGCCAGAGTTCAGTCTGTTTTTATTAAAGCCAGTATTTTAGAGGGGTCTAGTGGCCAGAAATAACTCTTGGCACTAAGTTTGATTTCTCCTTTTAAACCATGTTTTCAGTTTGGGAGAGCTCAAGGGGAGTGCAAGCAGAATTTTATAGGAGTAAAACCCTGCCAAGATAGTGGGGGTGAGAGAAAGTTTCACATACTGGGTGAGCTACAAAACATCCTTCAACTGCAGCAAGTTTTCTGCCAAACAGGAGTCAGGTTGGTTATCACAATATATCTTGGTTCTTTTTTGTCCCCATTCCCCTGTGCCCCAACTTCAACCTCTCTACCCCTCCCTATTTACAAAGACTTTGTTTCCATTTTTTTCCCTTTCTCATATTTATTCATTTCTTGTCTTTTCTTTCCTCTGCCCTTCCCATTTCCCCTTCCCCGTTGTACCTTTTCTTCCTATTGCACATTATCTATTATACATTTTGATTCTTATTTACACTTTCAGTTTCTCACACTAGAGAAACTATTTGGTATTTACACATGTGTGTCCTATTTAT
>NW_004624759.1:24572697-24656105 GCF_000247695.1 Heterocephalus glaber
CATTTTGATTCTTATTTACACTTTCAGTTTCTCACACTAGAGAAACTATTTGGTATTTACACATGTGTGTCCTATTTATTTCACTTGAGTATGGCCTCAGTGTTCATCCATTTAGCTCTAAATGTTTCTAGTTTTTCATTCTTTATGGCTGAGTAATACTCCACTTTATAGAAAAACCACATCTTCTCTATCCAGCCTCCAGTTGATAGGCAATTGGGCTGTTTCCAAGTTTTAGTTATTACAAATTGTGAGACTGTAAACATGGGTGCACATATATTATTGTGGTATGATTCTTTTAATTCTTTTGGGAAGATATCCAGTAGGGGAATAGCTGGGTCAAATGGCCCCTCTAATCCTAGTTTTTTGAGGTATCTCCATACTGATTTCCACGGTGGTTGCACCAGTCTACACTCCCACCAACTGTAGAGAAAGGCTCCTTTTTACCCTAAATCCTGCCAGAATTTGTTATTGGTTGATTTCATGATAGCAATCATTCTTTCTGGGGTGAGGTAGAATCTCAGCATTATTTTCCTTTGCATCCCTTGAAAGACCAGAGATGTTGAATATTTGTTCATATGTTTATTTGCTATTTTTATTTCTTTGTCTGAGATGTCTGTTCATTTCAGATGTCCATTTTTGGATGGGGTCTTTAAACTTGGGGGATCTGATATTTTTTAGTTCTTTAATATTCTAGATAGTAGACCTTTGCCTGTGGAACAGCTAGTAAAAATTTTTTTCCCACACGTGGGTTGTCTCTTCATGCTGTGGGTGGTTTCTCTTGCTGTGCAGAAGCTTTTTAATAAGATAAAATGCCAACTGTTGATTTTGAGGGCTAGTTCATGTGCAGTTGAGGTTTTGTGCATAAAATCTTTCCTACAGTAATGCCTTTAATAGTCTGAGATTTAAGACATGCTCTTACAAATGCCTCTGTACAAATGAAAAGAAAGTTACACACTTCCAGGATTCAGTGGTACAATAAATATTTTTATTTCAAAAGTTACATACAGGGGATACTAAGGAATGGGATCGAAGCAAGTCCAAAATCCAGCAGGGAAATATTAAATCACACAGTTTCACTTCCAGCATCCCCAGAAATCCATGGCAAGTTGTGAATTACAAAGCGCTTTTGTGGCTCCACCCCTACAACACTGTCATGGTTGTAGCTCCCATGGCTTCTCTATCGGGGTGGCTCTGCTACCTCCTTTCAGCTCTCCTCAGACAATCTATGCTCTTGACTTCTCCAAACTTCTGGGGTCTCCACTGCACCTTCAGCTTCATACTCATGTCTTCACACACTGCCCTCTCAGGGTCACACTGCCTGAACTCCAAGCCTTCTGCTGAAATCTCGGTGGAAGCCTTCCTAACCCCACAACTCTTCTGTTCTGTATGTACCCACAACCAGTCCCGTGTGGATGACACCAAGGTCTGCTGCCAGCTGCAGCAGTAGTTGATTTTCCTTCTCGCTTGGCGATAGGGGTCAAAGGTGAACCCAACCTCGAGGAACAAACTCTCTAGGCTGCCACCATTCTGGAACATAGTGCTCTGGGGATTTCTTCTCAAAGCAAAGTCTTTCACTTTTGAAATTTTGAGACTGCAAGGGGTGGAGCCCTTCAGCTTCTTCTGATGGCATTAAGCCATCTTTCTATTCTCCTGTTCCTTCTCAGCAATCGAGATTCTTTGCAGTCCACTGCTTTATGGAACTTCCCTTCTGGCCAAACTCTAAAACATTTTAAATCATTCTGCTGGAATTTTTGCTCTTGATTCTCAACAAAGATCTGGCTAAAAGCCCCCGACAGTAGCCATGCCACTGCTTCAACATTAGCTGGCTGGAAATTTCTTCTGTGAGATTACTTAGTCTACCACCCTTAATTTCTGGCTCAGGGAGTCTCTGAACATGAGCAAAATGAAGACAACCTTTCTGTCAAGCCATAACACACAATATCTGGAGTCCAACAGCCAATGCAGTCCTTCTTCCCAGCAGACACTTCCTTAGTCTGGTCTTTATAGTTTTTCTGGTCTTCTGCACTCTGACCAGAGCTTCCTATACATACCACTCTAAGGCATTCCAGCTCTGCTTCATCAGCCAGCATCTCCAAACCTTTCCTAACTCTTCCTCTTCCCACAAGTCAGTTCCACAGATTCTTGAGCCACATGGCCAGGTAATTTCATAGCAATGACCCTATTTCTCTGGTACCAAATTCTGTCTTCCTTACTTTTCTATCATTGCTGAGACAAAATACCTGACACTCAAAGTTAAAGGGAAAAGGGTTTATTTGACTTACAGTTCATAGTGATTTTAGTCCACAATTGGCTGGCTCCAACCTGGGTAATTTGGCAAAGGAGAATCAGTTTACTTCAGCCAAAAGGTAGGAAAGCAGAAAGGGATGTTAAGTGTCTTCTTGCCCCCTTATATCTTATTCAAACTACTGAGGGCAGGTAGCACTCACACCGTTAATCTCAATGTCCTGGGACCTAGCACTGTACCATAAATCAATCACACACACTAGATTCAACCACCTAAGAAATAGCCCCATGTCATTTGCATAAGGCTTTTCAGGGCCATCTAAACACAAGCCATAGCCAAGAACTTGGAAATGAGATTGATGACTTGTACATTTCTCTGCTCTAGACCTTTTAACCTTCCATGCAGACCTGTATTACCACAAAAATTTTCATAAAGTTGTGGCCCCTTCAGGTTTACATTGGAAATTCTTAGGTTCTCTGAACTCTGAATCCTTCAGAATGTGCATCATTAGTCATCCATAAAGGAGCCTTATCCTCAACTCATCCACAGCTCCACATCTATCTTCTGGTTGGAAGATGAAAAAGGGCCACTTTTCAAGAGAGTAGTCCTTCAATTCTTATTTGAAATTTCTCTGCTCAATCTTCCACTCTTCAGGTAAAAGTTATGCAATTAATGAGAGTAGAGGAATTTGTTGCTACTTTCTACATTCTTCTCTTTCTAAACAATTATTTTAGGATATAATTTAGGCCATAAGTACATCAGTCTCAGCTTTAAAACAAAATCTTAGTCTTTCTAAAATGAAACCTGTTTTGTCTCTATAATTTATAAATAAAACTTTATTTTCTTCTGATTGTCTCAGTTGACTCTTTTTGTCTTTTCACTTTTTATGTTATACTATCCATCTCTTAAGAACATTGAGCATGAAATGCATTAGTAATGGTTTATATAAGAATATATTAAAATAGAAATAGAGAAAAGGGTGAATGGGAGAGAAAAAATTTAATTACATTAATTGTACCTATATTAATATCTCAGGATTTTATTATTCCACAGATGTGAATTTAGTGTCAAGTGGATTTTATCCTTTTCTTTCAAAAAATGCAATGGTCAATAAAAATTAAAAATAAAATCACACAAATAGAGATAAAGAAATGTTATCTTTTTAAAATTTTAACTTTGTTGTAGATGCTAAATTTTATTTTGGAAGGGCAAATAGAAATTAAAAATAAGAGGCTAATTCCTTTTTAAAAAAGAAGAAATATTTATTCTGTAGTTTTATAGAACATTTAATTTAGAAATTTTAATCTTATCTACTCTATTTTTTGAGACATATATAAATACGTCTGAAAAATATATAGACCTTTGGCCAGCTCTATGATCTAGGAATATTTTTCCCTGTAATTTGAAAGCTCTACCTTTGAAATGTAAAAATCTAGAGAACTACCTTCTGGTCTTCACTCTCTTTGTGAATAGGAAAATAAGTTCTTAGTTGAGAGCCTGATTCCATCTTGTAAAATTACACCCTAAAACAATTTGAGAAATTGTTTCTTTTACATAGAAAGCCCATTAACTAGCCCTCTTGGTCAACCTGGTTACAAGGTGAATCGAGGAACAACTACATGCGAGACATAGTACTCTCAAGTTCTCTTACTTTAGACTAGTTATTGTTTCTCTTGAGACCATGAACATAATGAGTTGTATCTGTTTAGCTGCGGAGAAGGATGAAATTTCTTTCTATCCTTGCAATATCTTAGCAGCTCCCTTGAAATGTACATCACCTTTTGGTTGAAGGCTTATTTAATGAAAACAAATATTTCTTTTTCTATTATCTTTGTCCTGAAGATTTTTGTTTCAAGAGTTTATTTTAAATTATATTTCTCAAATCCTTTGCCTTAAAGAAATGCTATGAGAAGTGAAAAAATGAAAACAAGACAAAGACTAATGTGAAAATTATAGGTTAATAATAACACAATATTCAGTGCTATGTGTGGTTGTCCCTACTGCCTGGCCAGTAAGCAGCACTGATATAATTTTGAAACAAGCCCAACTCTATTGCTCTTCTGGGTTAAATTCACAGAGGTGGCTGCACTGATGTGTCTGTACAAAGGCAGAAAATGGTCCAAGGTCTGCATGAAGGCCTGGAGAGTGAGAAAATTAAGACCATTCTATCATAACATGCCAATTATAAAACTGAACTTACTTCCCCAAATCAATGGGCAAATACAAAACTCAAGTGAAAATCAGGCACATTGCTTTCCTTAGTGAAGTCAGCATAGCACACTATACACAGCTTGTCATCAAACAAAGGTAGCACATTTTTGTGAGAAGAAGCAATCTTAACATTTGAGACTGTGTGTCAAGGCTAGATAATGGAAGAGTGAGCTTACATCTTTATCAATATTGTGGATAATATATTCCAAACGAGCCTCATCTCATGAATTGTATATTTGTATCATCCAAAATTTGTGTATAGCATCACTTACTACAGTGATAATATTTACAGGACAAGCTTTGGGAAGTAATAAGTCTGTAATAATCCTGTGAGGGTGTAGTTCTCCTGGTGTTACTTCTCTTATGAGATACAGTACTGCTCTCCATTATGGAAAAACACAACAAGAAGAGAACCACCTGCAAGGCAGGGAGATGGTCCTCATTAGAACCTGACCATTCTGGCACACCAATCTTGGACTTCCAGCCCCAGAATTGTGAGAAATAAATTTTTGATATCAAAGCATCTAAGCATCTCAGTTTATAATACTTTGTTGGAGTAGCCAAAATGAAGACAATTCCAGCTTAAAAGACAACTATGACTTATATCAGGCTAGTGACTTATGTCAGGTAAGGGAAAGGCAAACTCTTACCTGTAAACTTCTGTAGAAGTCAAAAAGAAACTATATAATATCAAAGTGTAATAGTTTAGGGTAGACATTCCCAAACCAATGGGGAGGAATAGGAAATGGAAAAGAATTGGACCAAACCAGACCTAAACTCACCAGGGCAAATAGTAAGTACTTTAGATCTAAATCCAATGTTATTGTTTATATCTAGATGTCCCACTAAAGTTTCCTATACTCATTCATGGGGTTTTGGGAGGCAATTGGATCAAGACTGTGTGATACTTATCAATGAATCAGTACACCAGGGTGTATAGCTGAATGCGCTTTGGTGATTTGTTGGAGGAGGTAGGTCATAATGGGGAAGGTGGCTGCAAGCATTTGTCTCCTCCCTTTATTCCTTGATCACTCACTCTGCTTCCTGCCCCCATGCCATGATCTGTTTCTCCTCTGCTATTTCTCTTGGCCATGCTGCCCTGCCTTGCAGCCAGCAAAAACTATAGACTGAAAACTCTACTGCACCAAAATAAATCTTTTCTTCTTTGAATTGTGGGTATTTGGTATTGTGTTTCCTTGATGAGGAAAGTAACTGAGAGTATCTGAGGCACACATGGTGAAATGTGAATTCCAAAGGGCTTTGGCAACCTCAACCCTCTGACTTTGCTAGTTGCAAGCCATGCAGCCTGTCTTTGGCTGGCTCCACAGATTATAGACCTGTCTTATAACCAGTTGAGTTGGACTTTCAAAGGAAGTTAGTAAGGAAAATTATGTAGATCTGGGTGCAATCTAAGACAGATACAAAATTTAGTTGAGGGGCTTTCTAGTAGAATACAAAGAATAGAGCATCATAAAGCAAAAGCCACACTTTTGAGAGTGAGTTGCAAAGATTTATGTAGATCAGAGAGTAACACATTTCTTTTTTATTTCCTAATAGCATTTGCTATTAGAAAACCAGAATTACTGATGATGAGAAATCCTTTTAGAATATACAAGCAAGATATCTCACATTGCTTTTTGGATTAGTTGCCATCCTAGAGTTGCTTTCCTAGAAACTTTTATGTGATAATCCAGAATTCTAAATTTTGTATATTGAACTGATTAAACACTCACCTGAAAGTAACAACATTTGTTTGATTTTTTTGTTTGAAAACACATACCATCTGCTCTCAACTAATTTTTAAGTGCACAGTAAACTGTAGGCACAATATTATATTGTATATCTCTGGAAGTTTCTTATCTTGTGTAAGTGAAACATTATAACTATTGAACACTAAATCATCATTGGTCTTTCCCTAACCCCTGAAAGCACACCTTTTAGCATACCCATTTATGAGGTTATTTTACAAACCTCATGTATCTAGAATCATGCAGTGTTCGTCATTTTGTGAGTGCTTTATTTCACATGACAAATTGTAATTTGATATATTCACTGTGAAAAAAGTATGAAGTTTCTTGAAAAAATTAAAAACAAAGATATTAAATGATCCAGTAATCCCACTTCTTGACATTTATCACACAGACTTGAAATCATGAACTTCAAGAAATACTTATACTTCCATGTCCATTTTTTTATTATTTACAAGAAAAAATGAAGGAGCAATGGTACAGTACGTAATTAGATACCAGCAGGATCTGGGAGAAGGGTAGGGGAGGAAACTCTGCAACACTTAGTGGTGTAAGCTTCTTGAGCCTGTGGTCTTCATAGACTCATTGAGACTCTTCCAGATACTCAACTCTGCAGTTGTCTAAGTCTGGTTTCCACATATTTGCATCTAAGGGACTCAAGTTCTGTATTGACCCCATTAGACCCTATCTGACCCAATTAGACCTCATTTACCCGCATTTGCATTCCATGAGCTTTGTCTCTCATTTTCTTTCCAGCCAAAACCATACAAAGCCTAACATATTTTTATTTATAATACGCTGAATCTTGTTAATCATTTTAACAAACATGGAGAAAATAAATTCAGATTCTCAAATACTTAACTATACTGCAGTTCTAATTTATGTACTTTTCCAAACAATAGACTACATTTGTTTTCAATCATTTCCCTATTTATGACCTTTTGTTCTGTTTTACATTTAAAGACTTATAACTCCTTTCAAGTCTTCCATTTTACTCTTATTTTGGGAGTTCATCTTTTGAAAGTTTACTGAGGAATCTTACCTTGCTAGGTTTGATCCTTTCTAAACCTTAAACATCTGTTACATTAGTTTTTTACTTTATTTCTTCTGAATTTTTCTACATTTCATTGATCAGAACTTCAGTAATTACCACTTAGTTATTGAGTAACTGTTACTGATTTTTATCAGCTATGTGGCTAAAAAATTCCTTCAAAATTCTGTGTGAGAGAAATTTTCACACCCTAGAGAAATAGGGAGGACTGAATACAGGACACCTGACTTGAATAGAAAATATCCACTGTTGTTTTGTAGTCTCTTATATTCACTGACCAGGGAAGGAAGGTAGCTCATGATCTAGACCTTTAATATTAGGAATCACATCACAAATTTAAATAGGATTTACATCACAATTTTAATTTGAATGTTTAATTTTAAACAAAATTAACATTAAACAAACTTTTAAAAATGTTAGAGAAGCTTTGCCTGATATTGATGAAAATAAAAAATGAGAGTAAGAAAAAATTTTAAGGCCTAACACTAATTCATTTTAGTGTTTAAAATAAATAAAGTCACTATAAAGACAAATAAAACTTTACCTAAAAATGTAAAAGAAAAACCATCAAAGTAGTATTTAATTATATTTATTGCATGTGTAGAATAATATAGAAGTTGTGGATGTCTAACACTTTAATTAAGTTTAGTGTGTTAATATACTTGAATTATTTAAGAATGAAATGATGTTGGGACAGAAACATAAATAACATCAACTCTTCTATACATCTTTTCAGTAAGTGTACCTATATCTAACATTTAAAATTAAAGACTACAGGATGTCTAATGCAGACTTTAGACAATGCAGGCCACACCCATATATGGGCACATACAATAGTTGTTCACAGAATCCTTTGACATAATCATCAGTGAATATTTACTACATACTGTGGACTGTGCTTTGTTAGGCTCCCCAAGAAGGATACAGACTTATTTTTAATGTGTTTACTACCAAAATAGAAAGTAGACATATATACATGGAAGCTGCATAGAGGCTTTAAAGAGTTTGAAAGTGGAAAAAGTGCTATAAATATGAAAGATGAAAACAATAATATTTAAAACTTAATCATACATATCACAAGGAAATATGAAACTGGTATCAAAAAAACACCAGACCAAAAGCTATTTATCAGCTTCTGGAATTATTGCTGCATATGATTAATAATATTTCACATTCCTCCTTTAACAGGCAATTTTAATTGTAATATAATTTTAATTATTAAAATTGCATAACATTTATCTTTCAGAAATCTATTGTCAATAATAGGTAAAACACAAAGGTTCAGGATAAGTACAAATGAAAAATGAATATATAAGGGGAAAATTTGGGGAAAATAAATGACATTGACACAATAATCTCCATCTGTTGCTCCCCTAGTCCTAAAAATATTGTTTTAAAAGAAAGAACAAAGAAGTAGATAAAAATTTTAATTAACTTTGTTTTAAATGTAAGTATATGAGAGAAAAAAACCTTAAATGATCATGTAGGGCTAGAGATGTAACTCAGCAGAAGAGTGTTTGCTTACCCTGAGCTAGGCTCTTGGTTCAATCCCCAAAACAGGAAATAAAAATATTAAAATAACCATAAAGATGGAAAGGATTAGACAATCTGTAAAAGGCAATTACAATGTAAAATGTATGCAGAAATTTGAATAAAGAGATAAGTAATAGCATAAAAATATCAAAAATATATTAAATGTGGAAATAAAATGAATTTTTAACAAAACAGAAAAGAAGCCTATTTATGTAAAACAAAACAAAACATAATATCCACAAAGAACATGATTTTGTGTACTTAGATGCTGTTTAGGAAAACATTAGTAATATTGTGGTTAATTGAATTACTATGAATAGTTTTCTGAAAAATAAATGTACATTTATATTAATAATATAAAATTCATTTAATTTAATTTGTAGTGTGAGAACTTTCAAATATATGTTTTAAAGTTGCTTGGCCCATGTATATTATTCCCTGAAATAAAAAAGCTAGCTGCAGAGATACAAATCAAGAGATTTTATAAAATATCAGTATCTTATTAAAACAGTTGACCATATGGGCAGGAATTTACCTTAACTGGAAGTTTGAAGAAGCAAATTGCTGATGCTCATAAGTCTTTGATACACTCAAATCCAGTTTTCCACCACTGATAAGATTTAACACTAGGTGTGACATCACTATGTGATGAAAAAAATGAGGTTGATTAAGAAGAAAACAGGTGTGACTAATACCTTATATTTGTAGCTTTCTATTATACTCAAAGGAGATTTTTCTCAGTAACATTTTCTCGCTGAAATTTTTAGAAGGATCTCAGGACCCTAAACTGAGAAGCAATATTGTTTTTTGTACAACCTTAGGCACTTAGTTTTCTGAGCTCTACATGACAGTTCATTTTCACAGAGCAGCCACTGTAGTGTGGTAAGAAAGGGCAGAAGACATTCGCCAAATCTGAGTGACCTTAGAGTTATTTGCTTGAACTTCAGAAGCACAGCCAGTGAACCAGATAAACTAGTTTGTGTCTCCTTTTTGGCAAGCATTACTGAGCCAGCAAACACAAATGAAGGTTCACAGAAAAAAAGAAATCCTTCTAAGTAGTTATTTTATAGTAATTCTAAACCTTGGTAATACCTTAAAATTACTTGCAAAACACAAAATATTAATTTTCAGGCTTCACTTTGACCATTTCCTAAAAAAACAAGGAAATTTTCTAGTTTTGAACTGGCAATAAATGTTTTTGATATATTTTTTTTTTCTTCAATCTCTTCACAGTGAAAGGAAAGGAGCAGATTGGCTTAACTCATCTCAGTGAAGTTATGGTGATCTATAAAGAACATATATGGACCAAATACCTGACACTCACAATTTAAAGGAGGCAAGGTTTATTTTGGTAAAAGATTCAATTCATGGTCATTTGGCTCCAAGGCAGAACTGACATGGCAGAAGGGCATGGCAGAGCAAAGCTGTTCAAAGCATGGTAGCCCGAAAACAAAGACAGCAGGAGGAGGAGGACAAGCACACATGCGCCCAAGGGACTCCTCTGCAGATCCACGTCCAACCAAGCCACCCTCCTACCAGAACATTCAGCTACCAGCTTTGGAACTATCCATCCTCACCAGTGTATCTCCCATGAGCCAATCACCTGGCAAACACAAGGGGAGGAATTTTAGATCCAAACCTTTAACTGTTAAGTTAGTCTAACTTTATTTTTGGTAACTTAGTGAAAATATCACCCATTTGCATTTTCATGATGTGGCTTTTTTTTTTCTCCAGGAGCTTCATTTTTATTATCAGACTCTGGCCAATTTATGCTCTTTAGTAACTAACCAAACTTTCTGAATTGGAGATGGTACTTCATCCTGCATTATTATTACTCTTATCAATGCAACTTTTTACATTCCTAAAATGTTATTGTAGGTTTTATAAAACTTCAAGGCATTCTGGCAAAATAGTTTTACTTGAATCCACTATTTTTATTTAATTTTATTCCATGAATATAAAACTGCATTTATCTTTTATTATATATTTATTCATATAGTTTAGTATTTAGCTTTACTTCATAATAGAATTTCAGTTGTTTTCCACAAACTTTCTACTTATTGTTTTAGAACTTCCAATACAAAATTGTGACAAAAAAAATTTACCAAGGGAAAAATGTAGGACTTATAAATAACTGAGTTTGAATACAAAGTGTCAAAGGTAGCTGCAACATGGCCTGGAGCACACATCACACTTTGTGGTGAAACACTGAAGTTGTTGTTCTTGTGATGGGAAACAAGATAAAGGAGTTCACTATTAACATTTTGTCAACACTACAGTGGTGATCCTTGTGTTTATTTGAGACAGAAAATAAATTACTTAATTATTTATTTAATCTCAATAGAAAATTCAGAGGAACATAGAAATCAAAACATGTCAGTAAAAGGGAATGACAAGCAAACTTAGCATATTCACAAAGTCTCAATTTCATTTCTAGACTCCACTAACAAAATATAAACATAAAAGGAAGATATTAAGAATATAAAGTACTTAGGAATAAATGAGTAAAAGATTGCTACATATTTAAGGAAATAATTACAATACACTGTTCAAAATATGAATTATGTTCTAATATAGAGAAAATTGTACAACTCAATCTTCAAATGTACCTATAGTTATAACACTAACATGCAATCTCTATAAAAATTCCAATTGTTATACTTTGACTAAGTTTGTATCAAGTAGGAAAGTTCAAAAGTACCTACTTCTAAAGCCATATAAGGATATCTAAAATATTTTGAGATATTAATATTAACAATAAAAGTAAAATACTAACTGAAATAAGAATGTTACAAATTCCCACATATTTTCCAAGTTATGCAGTGGGGGGACACTTTCCCTCTAAGTCCATTTTACCTTGAGTTTCTTTTTCTTTTTCAGGATTTATTAAATACTGTCATATTCTGCTCTAATATTTTAACAAGAGTACAGTAGACTTTTATTTCCTTACACAAACTCACCAAATTTTGTAGAAACTCATCCTTTTTTGATAACACTTTGTCTAATGCAGTTATCTAAAACAAAGGAATGCCATACCATTAACATTTTGTTTTCTAAACAAAGCTGGAAATGCTAGATATTCTTATGCATATCATTTCCCTTTCCAGTTATTCTCTGATCTAATCAAATATTTTAACATTCCATTACATAGATTCACATCTCTCCATTCTTCAATAATTGTCTCTTCATTGTCCATTCATTCTTTTCTACACACATACACAGACACAAATATATGAGGCATGGTAGGCATAAGCAGTGATGATCTAAAGACAAACAAGACAATAATTAATTTTAAAAGAAGAGAGTGCAGGCAGGGAATTTATCTCAGTGATGTCCTTGCCTGCCTCCCAAGCAGAAGGTCCCAGTTTCATCTGGGTACAATTAGAAGAATGCTAGTAAGAAAAGCACAGTGACTTTCCAGTATATGTGATAGATTCTGTAGATCACCTGGGTGCTAAGTATACCCATTTACAGATTCATACTGGTTGTTAACATATCATTTTCAAACATTTTAAAATAATAGAGCTGTAGTGCTTTTCTGGTTAAAAAATACTAGGTGTCCTGATTAGACAGACCTGGCCACTATCAGGAGATTGATTTTATAAAAGACTATTATACATTGGTGTGTCATATGTAAGGTAAATAGTTGAGAAAAAAGTTTATTGAAATGAGTAAAAAAAATACTATTGGCATAATATTAAAATTAAAGAAATGTTGGAAAAATTAAAATTCAGTAAATCATTATGATCAAAATGTGTATTGGCAGATAAATTTTGAAACAGAAAATTTGTTTTTTAGGAAAATATAAAGTCACATCAGAAGTCTAATTTTTATTTTCATCAAAATTAACACGTATTCATATGTAATTCAGTAACTCCAGAAGTTGACAAGGTTTTACATATTATTATATTTTTCAAAGTAGCAATCTCACATCAGATTCATAATATGTATACATATGAAGGATAAACAAATTAACATATTAGTTATTTATTATGAGATTATATTTTATAAATGTTAATGGAATTCTTATAACTACAATAATGCTTACTTATATTAAATAACCCAATTATCCATAAAAAGCTCTAATATTAAACAAACCAGTTAAATATTTGTGTGACTGGTGACTACTTCTCTCACAAGCATATACAAAGGAAAGAACACCAGAAATATAAGCATGATGCTAAAAGTTTTCCAAGAAGAGGTTAAACTATAAACTCTAAATCCATAATTCATCACAAGAAAAAACTCTTTTTGAAACTAAGAGTAAAAAACAATCTGAGAAATACAGTTGTCGCATTCAAAGTACAATGGCTGTACTAAGTGATATCAAATATATATTTCCTTTACATTGAGACTTCTGAATATTTGGAAAGATTATTTGATTTAATTGACAAAGAGAAAAGAGACACAAGTGGGTATTGAGACAGAATAAAAAGGAGAGAGTGTTAACCCTCTTCCTATCTCTTTATTTTCATTGGCTAATATTACCAGTGAACATATCAGCAGAAAGGAAGCCCTAAAAGTACTAAAATGAAAAAGATACACATTAACAAATATTGGTGATGATAGGAAACAGATAGAACCACTGCTGTGGCTTACATCTAGATGTCCTCCCAAAGCCACATGCGCTCGTAAGTGCATGGGGAGTTTGAAAAGTGACTGGATCACGAGTATATGATACTGGATTAGTCTACTCATGGGTTTAAAGCTGGGTATGATGCTAGGAGGTAGAGCCTGTGAGAGGAGGTGGGTCTCTGTGGGCATGGTCTGGATATATTTCTGTTATAAATAAATATGTATACTGTACTGTATATACACTATTTATACACTATTATGTACATATATAAAACAGCTTTATTTCAGTTTACAAACACTTCTGTTTACAAAGAATTGTTTGCGAACAAAAGCATTTGACAAAATTTTGCTTCCATTTACAAACTTCACATCAAATAACAAACAGGACTGCAGCCATCTTCCCCACACAAACAAACACAGCCATCTTCTCTCAAATTATAAGACAAATTAAGTTCATAAACCCAGATATCATTGTATATAAATATATATTCTCCTGCCTTTAATGCTCCCTGATTCTTGCCTGCCATGACATGGAGTGTTTCTTCTCTGTGATGCCATTCTGCCATCCTCTGCCATGTTGTCTTGACTTGGAGTCAGCCAAATATGATTTGAAACCCCTACAAATTGTGAGTCAAAATAAACCTTCCATTCTTTAACTCCCAGGTGTCAGGTATTATGTCTCAGCGATGAGAAAGTAACTAAGATAACTACCAATACTGATAGTAGAAGTATGAAATGGAATAATCATTTTGAAAGACTGCATCATTTATGAAAGCTTAATATGTGCATATTTTAGTCATACCCAGAAGCATATCTTATTAGATGGATACATCACATAAATGCATACATGTGCACAGTGCCCACATATAAAATAATGTTGTTATAACAACATTAGTTTTTAAAATATCATACTGGAAAAAAACTCAAATATCCATTATCAATCCAGGAGATAAATTAATAATACCACATTCATAAAATGAAATGCTACACTGAATGAGTCCATAATACAACTTGATAAAAAATATGACTTCTCATAATAATGTTGAGTAACAGAATAGAAACCAAGCCAGGAAAACACAGAATATTATTCCATTTACTATGTATGGTCAAAAAGTTGTGAACTGTTCTGAATTGCTAAGACTAATATGAATAATTAGTTCTGGGAAGAAGAGACCAGAGACCAGGAAGCACAATAAGTGAGTTTTAGTCTTTAATTCAGATAACTACAGGGCTTGGTTTACTTTGTGATGCTTCATAGGACTGTGACAGACATCTGTGGACATCCTTAAGTCACTGGTTTGATACTTCATAGAACTGAACACTTATAATGAGTGAATATTTTTTTGCATATTAATTTTAAACAAAAATATTGTAGGTATTTTGTTTGCATTTAAGGAATGAAGAAAGAATTGGCTTCTTTTCCTGATCATTTGGATCAATATTTTAACTCTCTCTTCTATTACATACATTGTATTTATATCACAGGATACTCAGAAGTATTTGTATTTTTTGAAAATCCTAAAAGGAATAATATATTAATATGAAAACCAGTGTAATATGTCTTACTTCTCTGGAAAATTATACAGGCATTAATTTAAATAGTCTATAAATTATGACCTGTTTTACCTTTAATAAATATGATATATTCTCTTAAGAATTAATTCAGCCACTTCCAAATAAGCAATTATTTTTAATGAAATAGTGAATAAAGCAAAGTCCATCACTTCAAGAAATTTCTGAAAGGAAAACTTAAAGGATATTATTATAATAATATGACAAAATGTAAAGAGTAGTTGGAGAAATAGTATATATTTTGTAGGATAATGAGGACACTCTAAGATAGTATAAGGATAAAATATCAAGAAAGGCAAGATGCACTTCAGACCTAGAAGACGTAATCTGAAGGAAGTGAGGGCAGAGAACTCTGAGCAATTCAGCATAACTGAATTAAAAAGAACGAGTTAGGGAAATCATGAAAGGCTGCTAAGTGACACATGTCAGGGCAATGGAAATATCATGTAGATGTGCCTTAGTGGGGTAGACAGTCATAACAAATTACCACTGTGTGGCAATCTAAACAACAGAAACTCATGCCTCGCATTTGGAGAGGCTGAGCAGTCCTGTGTCAAGGTGCTGGCTAGATTGGGTCCATCCTGGGGCCAGGATGGACCTGGACCTGTGTTCATGCTACATCTACATCTTCTTTTGGGGGCGGGGGGGAGACAGTCAGAGACAGAGACAGAGAGACAGAGAAACACAAAGAGAGACAGAGAAACACTGAGAGACACAAAATCCCATGTTCCTTATAGACGCTTTAATAGCTTTAACATGTCATTTTTTCCCTAAGTTGATCTATAGATTTTATGTATTCTCAATGTAAAATACTCAAAGTAAAATTTTAAGTTAGTTCATTTAGAAAATACTTCTTGACAGCAAATAAAAATTGAAACAGTGGAGCAATGTAAGAGACTATTCTCAAAATATCTAAATACACCATAAAATTATAATTAAAACTGAAACATTCATGAATAGAAAAAAATCCACGTATACAAACTAATGCTAGATCTCATTCCCCTAAATGTACAATTTAATTTCAAATGAATCACATAACTAAGTGTATATTTATATAGATTTTAGTTTATATATGTGTACATATATTCAGGAAGTGTGTGTCTCTGTAACTTAAAAATATTTTGAAATAAAGAAGACCTGAGGCAAAAACCTTAAATTGAGACAATATAAAAATGTTTAAAATCATGATTATACAAATAGAATGGAAAATAGTACAACTTTCGAAGCAAAAATCAACACTGTGTTTTAAAAAATCTTGACAAAAAGTAATAGAGCTAAAGAACAGTATAAGATACATATAACTTGCAATATGTCTTAGTAAGTTTGAGCTACAATAACAAAATTAGCATAAACTGGATGGCTTATTAAACAAAAAACATTTCTCCCAGTTCTCAAGCATGAAAAATCCAAACTTATGGCACAAACACATCTGGTATGTCTCATTTAAGATTTTTCCTAGTTTTCAGATAGGCATATCGTCATTTTATTTTTGTGTGTTGAAGAAGAGAAGTGAAAATGAGGGGAGAAGAGAGAAAGTGAAGGAGGACAAAGGAGAGAAACACTTCTAGAGTCTCCATAAAGGCACTAATTACACTCATGAAGACTCAATTTTCAGACCTAATTACCTATCCAAAACCCACACACTAATACTAACATGTTAGGAGTTTGATATAAATATATCAATTTTGAAGGGATATAAATATTCAGTATACAATAATATGTATTCAAATGTTTATAAACAATCATAGGAGAAGGAAGCTGATCATTTTACTAGTAAAAATGCCACATAAAACATGTCAATGATATTTCAATCCTGAAATATAAATCTGTACAATTAAATACTATCTTCAATCTATTACAACATGTAAGTTACATTATGGAAATACATTTGTCACTACTGTTCATGTAAGTATAAAATGGCTAATCCTTTAAAATAGCAATTTAAAATATCAATAGAAATAAAATTGTGCAGTACTTTTAAACTTATATGTAAAACTACCCCACTGATATTTCAAGTGACTTTCATGTAATGTAAATAAATTGCAAGTTATCTATAAACCTCTAAGCAAGAACTTCTGATGAGATATGTAATGGAATAGAAAACATTTCTTCAAAAAGAGAAGATACACAAATATATAACATATAAATGATATGATATAATATTAACAAGAAATATTTCCAAACGATGTATGTAGTGAAATATATACAGGTAGAATTTGAACTAAACAAGTTGAGTGGAAATGAGACAATGGACTCATGAGCATTTTGGAGCAGACACTTCCACGTCTTTCTACTGTATTCCATTCTTGGTGAAAAAAATATTTTTATATGATTGAAATTTAAATTTGCCTCCTCCAAACATGGGGTTACCATATCAACTACAAATGAACTTGCTCTGTCCTCAGTGGAAAATGTTGTCCTGCCTTAGCACACATTGCATCCCAGTGGCTATGTGGCGTTATCTCTAGGTGTCATTTGCCCTTCAGCCTCTGAGACAGATCAGCTGTTTCTCTTCAGTATGGTGCAAACTCTAAATTAAGTGCAAAAAGTAATATTTCCCAATGCAACATATAATGCATGTATACATGTATATATATATGTGTATATATACAATTTTGGTTAAAGAATGCAAAGATACGCTTATTAAACGCTTTCAAGAAAAGAATTTATGGAATCAATTATCTGCTTGTTATTTTCAATTTCTGATTCATTAGTGGTAAATTGTCTACATATTATTTCATGTCCTGATGCTTTATTATCTCTTTTGTAAGACAGCATCAGCAAGGCATGGTGGAGCACACCTATAATCTCTGCATTGCAGGAGACTGAGGCAGGAGGATCCCAAGTTGAGCCCAGCTTGGCTAGCGGCTTAATGAGAACCTGTCTAAGAAAAAAGAAAAAAGAAAAACCTGAAAAAGGATTTGGCTTGTAGCTCAGTACAAAGATCTTGAGTTCAATCTCCAGTACCGAGTGGGGGGGGCTTAATGTACACATAGCTCATACACATAACTCATGTGCCAATTACTATTCATACCTTTAGTATGAAGCTGAGGAATATGCATCATAGATATTCTCAGTCACAGAGGTAGACATTTGTAGGGGCCCGGAGAAATCTCTTGAGGCATCTACTGGCCTGGACATCAATTCAGAGAACTTGCTTCATCCTGCAAGTGAGAGTGTTTCTGATCAGCAAATCTGACCACTGTGGCTTGTTTATGAGTAGAGTTCTCCTGGCTCTGGTGCTTCACAACCCATCAGAGGGGAGTGATGGAGAAGGGGTGCAGTTAGGAATGCACACTTCATTATAATTGTCTTCAGAGCCTTGCTTTGCCTCAGGAGCTGAGAGGCTGTATTTTATTTGGTAAATTCAAGCATATTCTCATGTCTACTAAGCTTAAGTGTGCGTGTGTGTGTGTGTGCACGCGTGTGTGGTGAGTGCATGCATGCCACACACACAGATGGTATTTTGACTATACAATACAGTATTTACTCTTTTTTTTCATAATAAACCAGCTCCAATTGTTTTGCTGGTCAGGCAGCTCTGGCCATGATTTAGTCTGTAGCTTGGTGATTTGCCCATAACTTTTCTAGGATGACCAAAATGGAACCTTCATTACTTGGCAGCCCTGTGTCCCTCAATTCTTCTTGCAGCCTGAGGTTACTGGTGTTGTACCGTGCTCTTGGAGAGTGGGGAATGCAGGGACTTCTCCTTGTCCAGTATGTTTTATGTCATCTCCTCGCATGCCTGATGCTTAGAAGTACTAACTAAGCTTAAAGTGATATGTTTACCAAAAGCTTTCATAGAAGATACAGAATCCTGTTGGCTGTATTTCTAGAGCCTCCTACAATCCTCTCTTATATATCCATATTAAATTTGTCAGGACATTTTTGCTTGACAATTGACTATAAAAATATAAACAATCTTTTATTTATATGATAGGACTAGAAGACCTTATAAATATTTATAAGTAGACTGTATACATCTAGGTCAAGCAGTAATACATCACATAATTTGAATGAAAATTGATGGGTTCCTGGCAGAGTGTCAGTGCCAGCCACAGTTTATTTTTCTTGCCGGTGTGAAGTCTACATTTTCACTTCTATTTTAAGCCCAGTTACCTGAGACTAGAGTGCTATTTTTTAGTTATGCTTAAAGTGCAATTGTAGTCATTTCCCCTTAAGCATGAACTTCATGTGACACAAGGTCTAGACTCCGAAAATTTTCAAAGGACAGGTTAATTAGTTGATTTGTACTGTATTTTTGGATATGACAGGTTTATGCCCCAGAGGTGGGGAAATCTCGCTGTGCTTTCTGTTGTCTGTGTTTCAAGTGTTTTATGCTTGTAACTAAATTCTCTCTCCCATAATAATGGTTCCTTTCAAAGGACAGAGCACTAAAGCCAGTTGAAACATGATAGAGAATTCTTAGATTTAATTCTTAGTAGTCAGAGAGTGTATATTACCATACCTGCAGCAGCCTTAGTAAATAGCCTGACACAAGCTCTGGTAACTCAGGAATCAGGGATACTTTCTCTCTTTTTGATGGCACATGGGGTAATATAACTAACTCTACTTCCCCCTTATATCTGAATCATTTGTGCTATAGATCACAAACATTTCAGGGATAAACTAAAATGAATAAACATGTAAAATGAGTCTTTCTCATTGCACCAATGCACTTAACCTGGAGAGATGAAAGGTAGCAGAGTACAAAAGGAGATGATCAACCCAGAGAGAAAATGGGATTTTCTTATAAAAGCAAGAATAATAAATCAACTGTAGCCTCAGCACTGTGGGAGGCTGAAGCAAGAGGATGGAAAGTTCAGGCACATCCTGGGCAACTTAGTGACTTTGTGAGACCTTTAAACAAACAAACAAATAAAATGAAATAGGGCTGGGAATGCAGCTCACTGTGAAGGACCTAGTTGAATTCCCAGTACAAAAAAAAAATAACAAGCAATCAAATAAACAAAAAATCTGAGAATACGTGAAATCGAAATCCACAAAGGAGAAAGTACCCATTGAAAGAAAGAGGAGTCAAAGGAGTAGGTAATCCTGGTCAACATAATCCAGTGACTAAGAATATAAATACAGCAACTGGGATCAGATAATCAATTCTTTTTGAGATCTAAATTTTTCTAGCCACTATCCTTTCAACATTGGAGAAGTTATTTAACCATTTTATTTGTCTGAGTCTCAAGTTTTCTCTTTTATAAAATATAGACAATTGGTGTGGAGGTACAGGCCTTTAATCCAAGCACTGAGGACAATGAAACAGAAGCATCACCAGAAGTTCATGGTCATCCTAGGCTACATAGTGAGTTCAAAGCTAGCCAATGCAAGAACCTGTGTCAAAAAATAAAATACAGACAGATTTTTAGAATGAAGACAAAACTTCTTCATAACTTTCTGTTGTAGTACTTTGTAAAAATATCCAGGGCTTGTTTCCAACATCCAGTCCACTATAAGTGGTCAACAAAAAAGTTAGATTAATAAATACAATGAAATAGGCAAGGTTATTCTCATAAAATGAAAGTAGAGATGAGCAGAAATGATTGTCAGAGAGGCTGAAGAAGGTGGAGTAAAACAATATCCTTTGCACTTGGCAATCAGAACTTTTATGATGAGAAATTTTTATTATGGTTGTTGTAAAAAGAAAGAGTAGGAAGGTCATATTTAAACAGAGAACATTGGGGCCATAGTTGCTGCATGATGAGGGAGGGAGAAGGTGCAGAAGTAGAAATGCAGGATTCCTATGCAGTATCGCACTGATACTTAAGGGACTGAAGGAATAACAAGTATGGTGCTTAGCCTAAAAAGACATTTGCAACTAGACTTTAAGGCAGGCATTTCAAGAGAAAGAATTATAAAGCCAAGAACTTTTGAAAAAATCCAGCTAATTATTGAAGGAAAGATCTCTATATCTTTCCTGCCTATGGTCGTTCCTTAAGAGGGAAGGAATTCATTCATTTGTCTTCCTTATATTTATTCAAACAATAATTGATAGCATGGGTTCGGTGAAGATATGTTAAATGAAAGATTTGAAAAGATAAATACAACAGTATGAAGATTTTCCCTTAGCATATGTCTTAGGTGCTTTCTCCTTCCTGAAACAAAATACCTAAAACCCAAAAGTTAAAAAAGGAGAGATTTATTCTGGTTCCTAGTTTGTACAGGTTTCAGTTCAGAATCTTGGCTAATTCCAAGCCAGGGCAGCATGGCAGAGGGGTACAGGAGAGGAGAAACAATTCATGGTATGGCTGGTGGAAAGGGAAGAGGGATCAAGAGAGAAGAAGGGACATATAGATGTATACATATACAGAGACAGGTAGGTAGATATGTTGCAGAAATCTCGGAAAGAAATACACCGAGACACAGAATTCGGATAAAATAATAAAATTTCTTCTCGCGAGCAGGCGGGAAGGCCAGAAACCAGTCTGGTCAATATCCGCACCCCCTTTGTTCGGCATTTCCCTTTTTATATCCTTTTTAGCCATTATCTCATCCCTAGTGGTCTTTGAATTATAAATACAATTCCAGTTCCTATTTACAAGTCACAGACACAAGATAGGCCATATACATTGTAAATTCACCCTGGCCTGGTAACTTTGTTAGGTTAATGAAGTTACCCCTTAGAGTCAGATAATCCTCACCTTAAACAAGGAGTTACAGGAAAAGCAAATCTTAAAAGAACACATTACTTATTTTGCTTCTACAACTACCTTAATATTCAATCTATTAAATTATCTAAAACTTTTCCATATCAGATAGATAGATAGATAGATAGATATTCTCCTTCCAAAAGATGCCCACAGTGACCCACTTCTTCCCACCAAGCTTCATCTCCCACATACAGTTATAAACTCAGAGTTGGACTAATCCACTGATTTAGCTATAATTACACTTGTATCACATCCACTATGATCCAATCACCTCCCTCAAACTCCACCTGTTAGCACAGGAGGCTTTGGGGAGACATCTGGATATAAACCATAACAGCATATGTCATGTAAGTGGATGCTGTAACTATGTTTTAAAATATTTCAGGTACTCACAATAACTGAGATAATGATTAGTTTTGTCCAAAACAATTAAAAATTCTTTCTGGGGAAAATAGCATTTAAAATTAGTTTTAGAAGTTGATTGAAAAATCCATGAAAGGAGATGAAAAAGAGATTGATTCTACTGAGAAAAGAGAAAATGTATATTCAGATGAATGAAAAAGCAGTTCACCACTTATATGAACTATGCTCCATGTGATTATTTGCAAACCAGAAAATACTTTCAGAATTTTTTGTGATATTGAAAGCTTATTGATATTTTACAATCTCAGCTGTGTGATGGAATACTGAATATATGTGGTATAAACATGCAATTCTGACTGCACCCATTATTTGGCTATAAGATATACAGAAAGATTAGGCATTCAGACAAAATAAGTTGTAATTGTATTTGGTGTCTTATCATTCTGTTTTGGCTACTGATCTTCTCTTACATGAATTAGAATTTTTAAGACAAGTATCTAATGATAATAAAATGAATAATTTTAACAGATTCACTAAGCATGATTATTTGTGCAAATACACACATAGAGTCTATGTATAGAGAGATATATAATTTAGGATAAAGGGCAAAATATAGAATTTGGTGTTTTTGAGATATGTGTAAACATTAAAAATAAGTCATTTTGTTTGATCATATCAAGGTTACTATGCCTAATGCTAATAATGAAATGGAACTCTTATGTGTGATTTCCAAGTGAAGAAAATGACTATCACTAAAAATTTATAGAATCTACTAAAATATTAAGCATCTTGCCATGTCAACTGTACCCAGATTTGAAATTTTATTTTCATTTTATTATAGATCTTAGCTATTTTATTTGTGAAAAGAAACATCACTTAAATCTTTTTCAAGGCCAGAGACCTTGTTAAAATTTAAGGAAAAAATGACCATTTTATCTTCTACCATCTTTTCTTTTTCAATTTGTTTTTCTTTTAAACATTTTTGGGTTTAAAGAATGAGCTAGAAATGGGGGTGAGGAAATAGTGGCTCAATAATTCTCTGATATTTATAGAAATGGTCTATTTTACAATAATCAATAGTTTTAATATATTCTATTTTTCATAGTGGCAGTACACTAGATAACTAGAATGAATGTTTGCTGGACAGCTTTCACATATCACAGATTTGTCTGTGTGCCAGGGAAAATGGGAACTCCATGAGGCTTGGTGTAGGGACTGTGGGTCAGAAAAGAAAACATAAGAGTATAGCTGTAAATCTAGAGATACAAAACATATGAGCTTCCTAATGCACCCTGTACAAATAATTTCAGATTTTCTTCGAAATATCTCAAAACACATGGACATAATGATGTACAGAAAACTGTTCTAAAACGATTCTAATGATGACTTGTGTCCTACTGCTTGGACGACTTCACCAGAACTTGCAGCCTTTCTGATCCTCAGTGTTCTTAGAGCAAACCAGAATTGTAGTATCTTTCCTCCTGACTCTTGAAGGTCATGTGAAATAACATCAGTAAAGGTACTTTAAAATCTATAAGGGATGTGCAGAAATGTAAGATATTACTGTATTTTTTGGAAATTATTTCTCCAAATGAAATTAACATTTTTAAATGACTGACTAAACACAATGCATTCATTTAATACTGGATATTATATCATAATATTGGTAGACATGCTTTGATTTATATATTATATGCATTGTATGCAGAGTTTGCAGGCTGTGTAAAGGTCTTAACAAGTGGCATCCACTAAGAGCAGATTTGATTAGCAAGTTTAATAAAGAAAAATCATTTAAAAACCCTTTCATACTATAATTCACAAACATGTAGTTATTATGTCAATTAAAAATAAAATTAAAGAGAAAAGATCAAGACATTTTTAAAATCCTTCTTGTGTGATTTTGACTAGTGATGTTGATCTCAGATTCTACAGTCAAGTCTGGGTTCTGAAATCATTTTTCATGTGGTGCCACTTTATTTATTTGATCTATTCTGGAAAAATTCCTCCTGACATCCCACATCAAAAGAAACAATGTTGTTTACCTAATCAAAAAGGACAGAGCTGTGGCTGGCCAGGCTTTTCAAGGGCCAGCAGCATTTCTTTCTAAAGCGCCTGCTGTTACACATCAGCCTGAGCCAGCAAAGGACACAAACAATGACAGCACTTTTTTATTAGGATTATTCCTTTCCACTGTGTGAAAGCTGGGTAATGAATTCCATATAGACAGCATTATTTTATGACATGTAGACAAGCACTTGCTTTCTTAACCTCCAGATTCATAAATGGTAAATATTACTGTAGAAAGAAAGAGAGCAAGTAGCTGCTAGAGAAAGTACTTGACAGAAAAAAAAGAAAGAAAAGGCTCAGTTCAGAAGATATTTGCTATCGTAGAGCAGAAAATGAGATATGGGCATAGGGAAAAAACAATAGACTTAGTTTTGACAGACTTTTGCTCATATTTTCATCAGCTCCTTTAATCTACTTTTTCTCCTGTCATTTCTCTACTCTCATTTGACTTATGAGAATAAAATACGATTTGAAAAAATCACTTTCTGTTTTTATACAAAACCCAGGTCAAATATGGAGCTTTTACTCCAACCCCCTCCCTTATAAAAATGTATAAAATTCAACATTCTCTATGGTTCTTGTTTTGAAAGTATTGCAGTTTTATGCTAAAAAATTTTAGGTCTTAAATGGCTCATAGAACCATGTCATCTTCTACACAAGACAGTTTATTCAAATAGTATTGTATTGATCCCACAAATTTTCTTCATTAAAATGTTCCCTACATCAACGTACTAGCCACTCCTCAAGGCTCAAATCTTTTATTGATCTCTTCCTACCTTTATCACTAAACTCTTTGGGAGGAGATTAGACATCTTGCTCACAAACTGAATTAGTTGTCTCTTCATCAAAGCTCTGCTTTCTTCCTTTTATTATAATCTAGTTCTTTTGTCAATTATTGTCCTCCTAAACTAAGCTCAATGTTTTGTGAATTGTAAATTCTCTCTTTTCTGTCTTCTTGATTTCAATAACTTTTGCATAAGTTCCTGTCTGGTCATTTTGAACAAATGAATGTTAGAAAAAAATAAACAATTTCTTTTCTTCTACTGAAAGAACCATGCATTAATTATTCCTCCTATGAAAAGAGAGAATATGATTTTTATTTCATTTTTATTTGAAAGCTAGAGCAGTAATAAAATCCTCTCTCATAAAAATTTCACCATTGTTTGTGTTATTACTGCCTTTTTATTGATGAGCCTGGATCTGTCATCCACTATAAAAATAGATTTCTTTTCTGGATGATGGCAGAAGAAAACATGGAAATGTCCATGAGTCTCTTAAGCAATCCTAAAATCTAGAAAATTTGGTTTTATATAAAGGGCTGAACTCAGAGAATTTTCATTGCTCACAGATTCTTTGGACTGTTTTTCATGTCTCCAAGTTCTTGTGATAACAATTAGTAACTTCACTGTTACTCTGGTTCTCACTTTCCATTTCCACTGAGACCTCTGTGAAATGGAAAATAAAAAAGATGCATATAATTACTTTTTAAAATGTTCATTTGTTAATAGCAGTTCAAAGCTCTTTCTGTGAAAATCTGTCTGCTTCTCTGCTTACAGCCATTTGATCAGTAATTGCCCATTCTTTTTTTTTTTTTTTTTTTCCTGCTTTCTTTCTTTGCAGTGTGGGGTCTTGCACTGAATTACATTCCTATCCTCCTATTTACTTTAATTTTGAGATGGGTCTCATTAAGCTTCCCAGGCTGGGCTTCAGATCTTTTAGCCTCAAACTCTCAGAGACCTTCTTCTCAGAGAGCTGGGGTTGCAGGCATGTGCTACCATCAGCTGCAATGCTTTCTGTAGTTGTCTCCAATTTATTGATAAAGAACTTGTAATGTTATTTTTCCTTATGCCAAATGTTACACAAGACATCTGGTATAATCTATGGTTCTGAGATGAGAAATAATTCCTTCCTTCTTATCACCTGTTAGGATTAAATCATGTTAGGTTGAACCCTGAGGACTAAAGATTAAGTGGACCAAATTATTGGGAACATGGACAAAACAGTGCAAAGACAGAAACAGTGTCGAATATCCAAACAAATAACTAACACTTCCCCTTCCCTTTCCTCCTAACCTCCTTCTGTCCACCTTCTCCATGGCGGTCACCTTTTATTTACTCATTATCCTGATCACAGGATATTGACTTATATCTTTTGGGGACAATGTGTCTTACAGAGGCTGCAGGTTTACTCTACCTTCCTGGACCTTGCTCTTGGCTCAATTGCAGATAATAATTTTCATGTCTCAGCAAGCTCTGAAGAAATATGGCTGGGCCTCAGGTTATCCTGACTGAGGGCTACTGAATCAATATTGTCAGCTTTACTTTTTGAACAACACTAGCATTTTTGAATCGCAGTGAAACTAAATTTTTGATGTTTTTTATCCTCCGAAGCAAGGAGACTTGTCTCTTCACTGCCAAATTATAATGGCTTAGTTCATTTTTTTTTCTGACTAGTACTGGGGATTGAACCCAGGGCTTTTGCAGTAAGCTATATCACCAGACCTTTGTTATTTATTTTTTTTTTTTAAGACAGACCCCGGAAATGTACTAAATTGCCCAGGCTATGCTTGAACTTGCTGTCTTCCTGGCTCAGCTTCCCACAGTGCTGAGTTTACAGTTGATTTATTATTCCCACTTCTACAACAAAATTCTGTTTTCTACCTTAATTGATTGTTTATTTTTCATCCTCCTATTGTTCAACATACCAATTTAAGTGAGTGCTCATTGGTGCAATGAGAAAGACTCATTTGTAAAAGAAGTACAAAAATTTTAGGAACTCGCCACAGCAAACATTTGTTTTTCATTCACTTTACATTATCGGTCCCAAGTTAGGACAGGTTGCTTAAGCTCTGTTGAGCTCTATCTGATCAGTCTGCATCGTATGTTTTTCCATTACAGTATTTAAGTCAGAAAAGTAGCTTCAACTTGCAACAAGTTTATTTAATGGTATAGAATCGTTAGTGAAATAAACATAATGCATTCTAAATTTTCAGTTCAAATCTGGCATTTGCTACTTTGACACACATTGCACTAACATGGTTAATTCACTTGACTAAGTTTCACAGCAATGAAAATCATAGAATTTTCTTTTGTCTGTTTATGGACATTTAAGTTGTTTTCATATCTTGGCTATTGTTAATAATACTGCAATAAATATGGGAGCACAGATATCTCTTGAAATCTAGATGTCAATTACTTTGGCAACTTACCCCAAACTGGAATTACTATATCATAAGGTGCTTATTATTTTGTTTAGTATATTTTGTTTACTATGTTTTTGGAAACTCCATACTGTTTCTATAGTGGCTGTACCAATTTATACTCACAATAATAGTGTGGAGGTGTTCCCTTTTTTCTACTTTACTAACACTTATTATCATATGTTGTGATAATAGTTATTTTAACAGTTGTGAGGGGACATATTATTTGTAGAAGATTTATATTTCCCTGCTAGAGCCTCTATAAATATTTTGATATTAAACTTTTCACATAGATGATTCACAAATATTTTCTCCCATCCCATAGTTTGCCCTTTTATGTTTTTGGTTTTTTTGTGCCAAGCAATGATCAGAAGCTTTTAAATTTGTGCTTGTCTGTTTTCACTTTTGTTACTCATTACCCCAAATTGTCAGAATATTTGAGTAAAAACAAGGATAGATGAATTATGATAGATCTTGGTTTCAAAATACATTAAAAAGCTTCAGTAATCAGCAGAGTATGATACTAATAGAAAAATAGTATATAGACCAATGAAATGAAATAGAAACTCCAGAGATAAAACCAAATGACCTTTGATAAAATTCCCAAGAATTCATGATGAAGACTACTGCTGAGAAAATGACACATACACATGCACAATAATGAAATATATTCCTATTTATATACAATGGTCAGTGTACATAAACAACAGAGATATATGTATACATATCTGTAGATTACATATATCCATATATATTTATACATACATGCATAGACTATTTATATGTGCAATCTCTATCTAAAATCTATGTGGATAATATACAGTGATTACTCTGAAGGTAACCATGGAGTGCTGAAAAGACTTCTAATTTAAGAACCCTGGAAAGGGCTCTGTCAGTAGATTTATGTATACATGAATGTAATGCCTGAGCATCACTTTCTTCTTCTTTCAAATTGAAAATTGTAGGATTAGAATGTTCTCCAAAATACTCTTAGTATTTAACACTTTATTACATGAATGAATATTGAGAAATGAAGTTACAGATTTGGTTTTATCAATTAGGAATGGAGCAGAAAGAAAACTGAACCTGTTTCTTGATTTATTTCAAGAAAGAAGACCTCTATTTTCATGATTATGGAACTCTGGCTTTACCCATTGCCTTTTCTTTAAGAAAGGGTAAAGGGAAATAATTTCTATATCTACTTTATTATATTCTTCACTTAACATGCCTGCATTTTATCTAAACCTTTGTTCAGTTGTTCAGTCTTGGGTTTCTAAACTTCCCCTCATTTAGAATCCCTTCCTGTACTGTGAGTGGTCATTATACATCTTTTCATTGTCCTTCACTAGGCTTTTTCTATTTCTGTTATAATGTTTTAGAGATAAGGTGAGAAATGAAAATTTTAATGAAGATGGGTCTATTGTATGCTTACTTTATACAATGAAATAAGGTTCATAATTTCTTACATCTTATCTCCTTTATAAAGATATTAGAACACAGAGAATGCCACCAAATTCTAAAAATCCTTCTTTTGTTCAGATCTCATTTGAAACTGGCAACATTTTGTGTTATTCAATAATAGATTAAATAATATCCTTAAATATGACACATGCTGCTATCAAAGTCATACGTTTATTTTCAGAAACACTGTACAAGTTGCAGAAAATTGTACATTAATTTCAAGAGTATATCTCATTATACATCTGACCAAAGAATGAACAGCAGTACCCTGAACAGTTTCATCATTTAACCACCATCCACAGACCTGCACAAAATTGTTCCTAGGTCCTGTCTTTCAGATCCAACTCTTATAATCTAATCAAATTGATGGTTAGTGTGATGTTCTATGGGGAACCAAGACAATAAAAACCCTCCAGGGTATATATGAGAGAGCAAATTTTTACTGTTCCCCCTATTACTCATTATCTTAACTCATCAGGATAGAGAAAACTTCTAGGACCAAGAATGTAGCTCAGTGGAACTTCACCTGCCTTGCAAGCACAAGGTCCTGAGCTCGATACCTGGTACTGGAAAAAAAAAAAAAAAAGACAGATCAAGAGAAAACTTCTAGGTTGATTGTTCCATAATGCATTAAGTTGATTTGCTTGATTTGTTCCAGTGATATACAATATATAAGATCAGAATCTGAAGTTTACATCAGTATTCCAATATTGGCATTATTTTGGTTACTTTCCAATTAGCTACTTGCACGGATTCCTGTGAATGAGATCACTGACTTTTTTTACTGGTATGTAATGGAAACATTTTCTAATTTTGTCATAGTTATTTTCCTTATCATTGTCACAAAATACTCAACATCCACAACTTAAAGAAGAGAATTTTATTATTGGTTGGTTCCAAAGGGGAAACAGCATGGTGGAAGGGTCTAGCAAAGAAAGCTGCTCATGCCATGGATTCAAGGAAGCAGAGCAAGCAAGGAGGAGGTGTGGAGGGAGATTTGTCCTTTCAAGTTACAGCCATCTCTCATGAACTTCATGAAGTGCCTCTTCCTGCTGGACACTAACTCCTAACAGAAAACCAGCTATGGTGCCCCTATAATGCAATCACTTTCCAAAAAACCCATTTCTGAACACATGATTCTTCAGGTGAATGATCTAGATACTACCATAACAAGTCCTTGCTTTTTGTTTTCTTTTGACATGTTTCTTTTTTCTTCTTGCAAAGGAAGACCACAACTGAAAGATGTACATTATGCAGCTCTATCTCTTAAGAGATCCCAGAAAATGTATTAGTCAGCATCATAGTCCCTAAGGCACAAATAACTGGCAACCACAATTTAAAGCAGAAGAGAAGGTTAATTTGGCTTCCTGTTTTGAGGAATTCCATCCATGATCAGCTACTCCAAGGCAGGAATGTCATGGCAGAAAAGGGTGGTGTAGAAAAGCTGCTCAGTCCATAACAGCTGAGAAGCAGAGCAAGGAAACAGTGACAGAGAACAGTGACAAGGGATCATATATATTCCCCAAGGCCATGCATCCATGATCCATACAGACATATCCCGAAGCATCCTTTACTAATTTGCTAGGTGTTTCTTAATCCAGTGAAGTTGAAATATCAGGATTAAGTCACAATCTGACCTCTGTCAACACAAAACACAATCACATCTCCTCAAACTGCACTTTATTTGCAAGGAAAATAGCAAGTTTATAATTCCACCTAACATAAATCAAACCTCCTGTGTATAAGCAGAAGCACAATAAATGACCTCAAGTCATCTTTCTTCTTGTCCCTATACAAAATACTTGGTATAAATTAGTGTTGCTAATCTGTTTAGCAGGCATAATATATTTTTTTTCACCCTAATATTATACCTAGTTCTTTCTTGGCCAAAACTTAAGTTTTTCAAAGTTGTCTGCTCTGCCTTTTAAAAGTCCCTCATTATCATTATAAATCTGGCTAAAACCAGCCAGTGGTGTCAATGCCATATGTAGAATGTTGAGTTGTGGTGAAATTTTTTTCGGTCTGAAATGTAAGCTCATGTTATTTGTATAATAAAAATATGTATACAGAAATCGTATGGATCATAACAGAAATTTGTATAAAAGTTGAATTTATGTTCTATTCAATGTGTTTGGCTTCACTAAAGCTCATTTTCCTTCACTGGTATAATAAAACAATTATTTTGTAATTTTTATCATGAATTCCATCACTAAAAATTTCTATCCTGAGTAACAGATTGCACTTCCTAGGTGAGAGGCATTGCTGTTTCTCTGCACTAGAGTCTTAGAGTAGAAGAGAAGCAAGAGACCATCGTGATTGCAAATTCATATTATTTGTCCAAGAACAGAAGCATCTTAGTAGTTTAGTATAGACATAAATTCACATTTTCAGACTTATTTCAATTAATTTTTTATTGTTATACAATTCTAGTCTTGAAGAAAGGATGAAATCTCATTCTTTAGAAGGACTGACATGTAATATAATTCAGCTGTTCAGACTAGTGTTCTTAATAATTGAAATGTCTTTGAGGGCAAAGACTCAGAAACATTAAATTTCCTGCTGTATGAATAAGGCTGTATTTTAAAATATTTTTGAAGTTGGAATATTGCAAGTTCAAGCTGAGCCTGGGGAACTTAGCCATTTAGCAAGACCCTGTCTCAAAAATTTTTTAAAAAGGGCTAGGGATGTAGCTCAGTGAGAAGGACCTACGTTTCCAGTTGTACAAAAATAATAAACAAATAAGTAAATCATAAAACTGATAAATTAAAATACCAAGATATTGTAAGTGTGTTATATGAATATGATTAAATTTTGTCCAAGGAATAATATTATCTTGTCATAGTTTATTAGCTATGCAGAATAGTTGCTTTCATTCTGGCATAATTGCACCCAAATTGATTATCTTCACACATTGACCCCTTCCCCTTTCTTTCTCCTTTACTTGATCATTTTTCTCTTTTTAACAATCTCCCTTCTACATTCCTGTCATGATTCTCTTTTTTTGGTATTTTATTTTTTATAGAGTCTATGTATGAGACAGAACATAAGATTTTCGATTTTCTAAATCTGGCTTATTTCGTTTAACATGATGATATTCAGTTCATCCATATTCCTGCATGTGACATGATTTCTTTCTTCTTAATGGCTATAGTTATATTTCTAATTAAAGTTCATATGTACAGCAGCCAATAATCTCCCCCCCCCCTTTTTTTTTTTTTTGGTACTGGGGATGGAACTCGGGTCCTTGTGCTTGCAGGACAGGCGGTGGAACCACTGAGCTAAATCCCCAGCACTTAATAATTTCTTCTACTGAATGAGAACATATTTTAGTGAAGATTTCTTCTTTTCTCTTTTGAATAAAAAATATTTGAAGTAAAACAACTGAAAAGATTTGCGATTTAACCTTGATTAAGAAAGAAGGTAATGAACCAAAAATTCTGACACATACATATATATAGTAAAGCATAACGGGGAACATTTCTTAATCTTATATTAACACTGGAACATTAACAAATTTCAGTAGGAATAAAAAGATAAACTAAACAAGATCAAGTGGAAATTCGAACAACTGATTTGATTTTCTGTTTAGGATATTTTGTTATTTTGAGGAAGAAAATAAGTAATATTGAATCTCAGAAGCTCTTTTGAAAACTGTTTTGTATTTTGCTGGTCTCCTCCATTTTTTATATAGTAAGTATTTTTTGCTGAACATTATTAATTATAAAAACATTTAAAACTAATATATTATAACTGTTTTTAAAATGTTATTGAATACTTCAACTGTACAATGCTGTAATGAATATTATTAGATGCAAGGTAATTTATACTAATGTAAAGTTGATATTTCTATGTTCTCCCAAAGCCTCATGTACTTATATGTGGATCTTTTGGTAGGTGATTGGCTCATGGGTCATGACACTCATCAGTAAGATTAGCCCACTGACAGGTTTATAGCGAAATGTAGTGTGGAGGGTTTTTTGTTTTTGTTTTTTTGTGACAGGGTCTTGCTGTGTAGATCAGGCTGGCTCCTTGATCTCATTATGTAGTCCATGCTAGCCTGGAACTCATGGCAATCCTCTTGCCTCAGTTTTCCCAGTGCTGGGATTACAGGCATGTGCCACCACGCCCAGTCTGAATGCAATGTTGAGAGGTGAAACCTGGTTGAAAAAGATGCGTCACTGGGTGTGTGGATTAAAAGGGCACATCTCTCTTCCCTACTTCCTTGATCTCTCTTTCTGCTTCCTATTATCATGCCATGAGCTGTTTTCCCTCTATTATGTCCCTCTGCCATGCTTCTCTGCCTTGGATCCAGGTGACTGTGGAAAGAAACCTTCAAAAATTATTAGCCAAAATAAAAGTTTTCCCCTTAGAGTTGTGAGTGCCATGTATTGTGTCTCAGCAACAATAGAAGTAGCTATTTTATTTTTGTTTCACAAAAAGAATAGAAGTATTATTTAAAATTATTGATGTTAGTTAAATGGAAGATAACATGAGTATTTACTATCTTGTTTCAAATTTCACCTTTATTGTATGTGTCATGCAAAAAGAGAGGAAGGCTGAAAAACTAAAGCTAATCATGTGAGGGAAAATTCAAAATGAAGATAAAAGATTATCAATTGACTGGAGTAGGAACAGTTTAGCAGATTAGCAAAGCTCTGGATATATCATGTAGGTAGCAAACTGAGGACAGAAGATCCACCACAAATGTGGGTAACACTAACCAATAGGCTGGTAGCTTGGATGGAATAAAAAGAAAAGAAGAAGGAAATCCTTTTGCTTCTTTGGAGAAACTCTGGTCTTTGACATTGCCTTAGGACATTTGTCGTCAGTTCTTTCAGGTTCCAGCAAAGACTCTGCAGCTTTCCAGTGATGACCTTGCAGCTTTCCCACATTGATTTGCAGTGGATTTTATAGTGAGCTCCAGGTCCTAAAGCTGGCACAGATTCTCTCACTCTCCAGCACACAGATGGCCATTTTTCATTCTTCCACCCTTGATTTCACAGGCAGCCACTGTAAGCTTACCTTGTACAATCTTTATGTAATCATGTATATATTATATATATTCCCATGTAATCTGATTTGCTAGTGAACCCTAACTGATATAGTAATATTACATAAATTATACTATTTCATATTGAAAAGATGTGATAATAAATATTCCAGGAAAAAACTCCAACAATTAGAGACCAGGTAGAAAATAAAAATCAATAAGTAAAACTAAAAGTAAGACATAAAGGATGTTTGATTGTGATGAGGGTCATTATTCCTTGAGGTGCTCAACAAGAAGTGGAGAAGTATGGAGGTTGTGATTACAATAGAAAGAAATGAGAGTATTAACCAGAACTTAAAAATAACTTTGATAATTGCGTAGCTTAGTTTCTAAGCTAAGTGAAATACTTGACTTCCTACAGAGTAAAAAAAGTAACTATTATGAAATCGTATTATTAATGATAGCATTTCTCTACTCTTTTTATTGTACTTATTTTGTGTTTAGGTTTATATTTAGAATCATAAGATTTTTGTAAAAGAAAATTAAGGGAATATATAATACAAAGAAGAACTTACTAAATATTTAAATAGCCCCTAAATTACTTTTTATGCCTAAATGAGTATGCATGTCATACATAAAATTGTGTTCCTTTATAAATGTTTTTAAAATGTATGTATATTTGATATCATTTTAGAAGTTAAATAGTCTTTTATATATGATTTTTATTATTTCTACTATTTAAAACTATATAGCACAAAGAAGAAAATCCATGTGTATTGTCTTTCAAAGATATTTCAAATGCCAAGAAAATGTACGCATTGTTTCAAAGTCTTATTTTTTTAATATAAAATTCTAAAAGCAGGGTAGCTTTTGTATCAAAGTGCATCAATATTTCCCTCCCATAGTTCATAGAAATGCATTTATTGGATAGTCTGCATTCAATTATTTAATATCTAAATGACATAATACAGTTCAAACATTAAATACGCAAATACAGTCACATAGATATACATACAAATTTTCTTTTTTTTTACTTTATACCTTCCAATACATTTTACTGTATTATTTTTTTCATTTGTGAACTTCAAGATTAGGATTCTACATTAGCTTAAATTATTTTTCAGTATTTTTTGGTCTCATTCTTAATGGACAACATAATATTTTAAAGGCTACTCTGGTGTTTTTCAGTAAATAGAATGAAGTACATCTTCATTTTTGATCTTGAAAAATAGTTTGTGGATATATTATTCATATTTATCCATTTCAAAATGAAAATCACATTATATGTCTCTCTTTACTTTAATCTAATATGCATTTGAATTCCATTTAGTCATATACATATATTTGAAATGATGTACTATCTGAGCTTATGTATCAGTTTTTGTTTTTAATATTTACATGAATTTTACATGCAACATTAAACCTAAAATTATTTGTATTTTTAAATATATTTATATGTATGAAAATATTTTTATTCATATATCTTTAAACTGATTATTGTAACTAAATACATAATTTATTGGAGGAATAAAAATTTTGTAAGCAATAACGTCATTAAATGTATTCTATTTTAATGTATTTTCAGTTCCTTTTCTTGATTTTCCAAAGAAAAAGCTAGGTTACTGAATATAGTTGTATTTTTCATCCTTTTGTCATACATCAATAATCATTGCTTTTTTACATATTTTACATTAACCAGGAACTTTGAAATATTCTACAAAATGGCTGATAAGATACTGAAAATAATCTACTGAACTTTATGTAAATCCTTCTGTTCTTGTTAATATTAGATTTTTTAAAATGAATAAATTTAGGAATAAGTTATTTAACCTTGTTTTCTAACATGAGCTTATGGAGAATATCATAAAAGAACAAAACTGTAACTAGTTGACTCTATTCTGGTTCTTCATATTCCCCACCAATAGATATTCATCTCTTACTGTCCTTTGGGAATGTGCTTACGATGGCTGAAACTCCTATGGCTATATTACATTATACAGTACAGTTAACTTAAAGAAAAGATATTACCAGGCTGAACCTGAACAGTGTTTTTTGGAAACAATGTGTACAGTAAATATTCTTATTTAATCACTTTAAATATGTCTAAATTTACTTATTCTTTAAATAATTTTCCATTTATATTATTGTAAATGTTCTAATTTTATTGTTATTGTTTGATTAGTCACTAAGATGAAGGTTTATGTTTCTTTTATATTAGGGTTATTTTTGATAAACCCAAATTTTAAAACTATATCTAAATCATTTTACTGCTTTTTTCTTGGCTGTTCATTAAAACAGATCTCTTTCTTGAATATCATTTACATTTTTTTGATAATTATAATTTGAAGAATATTTTGAAATGTGGAAAAGCTTAGAAAATAAAATAAGAAAAATACCCATGTTCTCTAAAATTGACATTGGGCTGGGGCTGTAGCTCAATGGGGCCACACCTGCCTGGCAAGCACAAGGTCTTGAATTTGATCCCCCCAGAACAACAAAAAAAACCAAACATAAAATTGATATTTACTAGTAATTACTTGCATTTTTGATATAAAAATAATGAAGTATCAGTGCCATTGAAATACACTTTTACCACTTCTATTTCTATCTCTTCATCATGATTTTGCTATGGATTTGTAGCTCAATTTTATAAATTTCTATTCCATTAGATATATAATTTCCTTTTGCTTGAAAAATGTTACTTCAATCATTTTATTCTTCACCTGTTTTTTTTTCACAAATCCAATAAATTAGAAATTTAGCTTCATTGATAATTGCCAAACCTATTCAACCTTCTATTTGATATTTTCCCTTCTTTATATTTGTCACTTTACTTCAATTCCTAATGTATTTAACTTTCTTCTTGTGATATTCTCTTAGGGCTTTGACCACTAGGTATTGTGCAAGTTTCTCTATGTTATCTTAGACTTAGGTTTTACCATGTGTTCTGAATCATCGTGTTAGATAGTGCTCTCTCACTGTTACATATAGCTGAAATAAATCAACTTTTAATATTTTATTCTGTTCATGCTTTTTGGCAGTTTCAGACCATGACTGACTCATTTCCATTGACTTGGTCTATGGGGAAGCATTACATCACAGTACGAGTATATTTTAGAGGAAGCCATTTAATTTCATGACAGATGAAAAAATGGAGCAGAAAGGATGTGTTCCCACAATTCCCTTGAATGGTATGCCCACAGTGATTTAATGTTTTCTACTAGGCTGCACCTGTTAACCCTTCCAATTGTGCCAAGCTGAGGACCAATCCTTTAACACATTAGTCTATGGGGTACATTTCAGATTAAAAATACAAGACCACACACTTATGAAACAACAATCCCCCCAACCCCAGCAGTGTCTTTTACATCTACCTGACCAAGGAGTAATGTACATTTACTGTTTTCAAACTTCAATTTATTGACAATTTGAAGGAAGAAATGTTAAAACTCAATTTTTCATTTAGTTCTTCTTATTCTTGATTTACTTCTATAAATTCAATTTTTCACTTACTTCTTCTTATTCTTCATTTACTTCTATAAACTCAGTTTTTCATTTAGTTCTTCTTATTCTTCATTTACTTCTATAAACTCTATTTTTCATTTGGTTCTCATTTTTCATTTACTTCTACTTATAGGTAGCAATTTCTGTACTTCTATTATGAAATTTAGCTATTTCTTTTTCTTTTTCTTTTGTAAATTATCAATATATCCTGTGTATTCATTTTAATTGAGTATTTTTAATATATTTTGACTGATTTATTTAGGGCAATGATCCTCTTTTTGATAATATGTCATACTATTCCTTTTTCTTGTCTGCATTTAATTTTTATATTTTCTAGTGTATTTGTAAACAAAATGCATATTGAAGATTGAGTTTTACTCTTATTGTTCCAAAATGATCAGCCATTTATATATAAAAGAAGTACTGTGTTCTTCATCTTTATTAGAAAATTTACCTATAACATACATTTATTTTGGTACTGGGGTTTATAATATACATTTTTATTCTGAGAAATAATTTATTTCTTAAATATATTGAGATGCACTCTAAAGGAAAATATTTAGAGAATGTCAACAATTTCTCAGAGGTTTCTAACATAACTCATTATATATTATCCTTCAATTCCGATTTGTGGATGCATTTAAAAATACATCAGGCAATTTACATCATTGGAATAATAAAATCTGTTTATCCATTTTTATCTCAAACAAAACAATCTGAGGAAAAGATGTTTCTTTAATACTATGACTTTATGTTTATTTTCTTAAATATTTTTTTTCTTAAAGTTGCATCATTTTAAATTGTGGTATATAAAGTACTGCCACTGAAATGTAAATGTATATGACAGGAGAAATTTCCTTGTCTAAAAAGTATGGATTTTTTTTTTTTGGTGGTGGTATTTACTTTACACATAATTCTGATGCTTTTCAAAATTTTTTTCCAAGCAGATTTTGTGAATATTTACACAGTTCAATTTATTTTCTAACCAACCAATGAAAGTGTACTCTTAGTGAAAAATAAACTTGATAGAAAATATATTTTTAAACTAATAAAATCTTTACCAGTTATTTTTGAATGAATTTACTTTGCTAGTTGCAGATTTCAAAACAAAATAGAATTAAAACCAAAATAAGATTTGAAATAATAGCATCAATGATATAATAATCTACATTTATGTACTGCAGATGTTTTTAAAAGGACAGACACATTGTGATAGAGTATTATGTTTGCATGTTTCAAACTCAACTGAAGAGTATCCTCTCCAACTAGATTGTGATTTTTGTCTATTTTCCTAAGGATGTACTTTTGCTCTGTGTGTCAAACTAAATATAAAAACCAGTGTTTCTGACTACACTCAGTTTTGGTGTAGTGTGTGTCTATGCACTTGTATGTGTTTGAATGGTGCATGGAATTCTACTAATAGCTTCATTTTGTTTCTTAGTCCATCTTTGGAATATTCTCCTAATAATTATTTCTGTACTTAATGTTTCCATTTGGACTTACTGTAGGAAAAACAATACTGGGCCGGGAATTCAGCTCGGTGTTTTTGGTGCCTGTCTTACAAGCTCAAGGCCCCGAGTTCGATCCCCAGTGCAAAAAAAAACCCAAAAAACATATTACCTATTTCTTCAAAGTTTCCTTCAAAATCTAATTTTATTTTCAAAAATGTCTAAAATATTATTATAAACACCTAAGTTAGCTAGAAATACGATAGGCAGACAGGACTAGGCCCTTGAGGGAGTCAGTGCAGAGGATGAGAACACATCACAACTGTGGCTTAAAGTGCATCTATTGAAGGTCAGATCTCAAGATAAAGATGGAATAACCAAGGCTGAATGCCTCCCCAAGTGATAAGAAATATACTATAATTGGCGTTATTTGGTCCAATAAAGTCTAGATAGACATCAGCCACCCCAGGACCTGTTGATTTATCTCTTCCTACAAAGGTCCTTGTTCGTTCCATGTACACTTTCTACGCGACTTGCTTCCCCATTGGGTCAATATTACCTAAGCACTATGATTGTAATCTAGTTCATCATAGTTTGTCCCACATTATACTCACTTCAAGACTTTGTACCCACCTCATGATTTCACTTTATAAAACTTCCTTTGAAAAGTGGGCTTGTTGGCAACCCATTTTTGGGTCCCTTCCTGTCTCTCAGGAGCTATCTCTATCTCTCTCAATAAATATTTTCTACTCTTACCCTCTGGTGTCCCTTACAATTCATTCTTCTATTTGGGAAAACATGAACTCAGCATAATTGACACCTAGTAAGTTGTGAGTTACATTTATTTCCCCTATATCAATATGGTCGATTTATAATATCATGTATGACTGTGTTGCTAAGAGATTCTCTTATGTATGTCCCCAAAGGAGTCCTATATTCATCCTTCAGAAAATTTACATCTATCATTCATAAATGAATTATCAAGTAGGAACATGTGATACTATGGATTTTGGCACATCTTACAGTGTTAAAAAATTTGATATAGTATTTTACCAAGGTAATATTGGATAATACATTTTTTTTTTTTTTGGTAGTGGGAATTGAACTCAGTACCTTGCACTGCAAGGCAGGCACCAGAACCACTGAGCTAAATCCCCAGCCCTGGAAAATCCATTTCTTTCCCTAATGAGTATCTCTTTTCCAGAAATGCTATCATTTTAATATATATATCAAATATTGTTGAGAAAATATTTTTATGATTTTGATACAATGATTATGAGTAAAATTGAAGTAAATATTTCTTTTTCTTCATCAATTCTGACAAATTTGAACAAGCATATACAATTATATACAACAAAAATATTCCATATTATTTTAACTAGTTTTCCTTCTTACTATTTTGGGAGGTAATATAAAACAAAAGTGAATATTTTAATAGTGTCTTATATTCTTATTCTTGGGAATGAAGCAAGAGAATATGGATTTTATTGAGAGCTTATTTGAGTCCTGATGATGTAGTTAATCCATAGTTCAAACGTATACTTGTGGTTATAGGTTACAAGAGATTTTCAGGCCCTTCTTGATTTTTGCCAGTGACTACTTGAAGTCATATGGGAAAAAAAATTAAAAAGCTTACCTCTCCTATGGTTTTCTTTTTATCTGAAGCTAGCAAATGGCAATAACTTTTTGTATCTTCCATCTATTTTAATGAATGATGATATGGCATCCTAAATTTCTTGAAAGAAAAATGCTGGATATAGTTTATGTGCCAGAGAAAGTAAGATTATAACTAAAGTTAAAAATCAAGGGAACATTGGAAAAGTATAAATATAAGTGCCTCAGCCAACTCTTCAAACTTGTTTTGATTTTACTCTGTAAATTGACTCTTAAATCCCTCACCTACCACAATTACAGTTCTCACAACCACAGCTTGTCTCACATTAACTATTCCTCCAAAGGGCTCCATTTTCTGGTCTATCCACTGTCACTAGCTGACTGAACATTAAAATTCCCACCTGCTGAGGAACAGCATGCTCCTTAGCTCTACTGCCAGAGTAGAAAAACTAGTGACACTGAACTGCACCAAGGGAACCTTTCTACAACTGCCTTCTAATTGTCTCCAAGAACACTTAAGGAGGTCTGGGTTTGAACACTCTGAAAAACAAATAAGAAATGAACTATTTTTAATTCCAATTCAATCAATTGTGCTTTTTGATGTATGGAGATAACCGTAGTATATTTAAGAATTCACATTACATACACATCTCATTGTCTATTGTGGTATGCATTTTAAGTGTCTTTTGTGGTGTATGAAACGATAGTATTCCCTCCCTGTTTGTGAAATAGTCTCAGTGTTGTCTAGGCTGGCTTCCAACATCTGATCCAAGAAACGTAGCTGGGATAACAGGAGTGTGTAACAGACCAGCTAAACTCTATTGTCTATGTTATAATCTAATGTCGTCCTTATCTTTCTGTAAATCAGTTAGGGGAATTCCCAAATAATTTTTTCTGTAAAAAATAGGCAACTGGGGCCAAGAAAGTGGGTAGAAGACATAAATAATGAAAGTATCTGGTTATTTTTTGTTTGCTTTTGCTTGTCTTTGTGTTGAGTTTAGTTGACAGGACTATATCAATCAAGTTGGATGACATAAGGAATACAACAGGTAAAGAAAAAATACTCAATGCGATGTAGAAAACAAGAACTGGGAGATAAGACTAAATTCTGGCACCATGAAAGACTATAAAAATTAGTAAAAAGCTATCTAATTATGTGATCTTTGCTTCCAAATAGAAGTGTGGTCCTATCAGGAGATTATATTAAATATAATGCTGTTCATTTAGTGTATATATGTGACTAAACAAAAAAAAGTTTTCTGAAATCAAGTTTGCCTATATCAAGCAACAAAATCACATTTTCTTATATGTTTTTTAAGAAAATACTGATCATATAACCTATCTGAACCTATCTGAGGTCTTACTTGTTAAAGGTAGAAAGCAGTTAAAAATCAAATATACTTGAAAAGTGAATTTTCAAAAATAATTGTAAACAAGCTAAAGAATTCACAGTTTTTAAATCAGATATCAATCTTACACAGTGTAAAACATAAAATTCCAGTCCTGTATATTGTCTTCAGTTCTTCCTTTTGATACCATGTTCTAGTACTTTACACTAATATTTTGTATGGTTTTTTCTTGTTTGTTTGTTTTAGAAAAACAGACAGGATCTAAGTATATAGTTTAAGATGGATTGAACTCTCTATGCACCCCAGCCTGAACTGTAACTCATGTGATCCTCCTGTCTCCTCCTGGAATTACAAGAATGTGCCATCATGCCTGGCTTAGATTCCTTTTCAATACCCTTTGCTGCTTTTACCACTCATTTGTAGCCTTTCAATGTTGGAAAGCTCTTGAATTCCCTGATTATGCATGTTTTAAAACACTTGTGAAAAGCCATGGCTTATAAAGCCAAAAATTAGTTCATTTGTCACTTGACAATTTATTTCTTGAGATGGAAAAGGAGATTCTTTACACACTATCCTGTCTTTCCAGCTCATTATATTCCAAGGCCTTTGATTTGCCTTTTCCTACACTTAGTGACCAAAGAATGAAATGTAAAGTTATTTGTTCACAATTGTCTTAGTCCTTTTTCTATTGCTGGATACAATACCTGAAACCTAAAATTTATTTATTTTTTATTAAATTCTTTTATTGGTACATTGTAGGTATACAACACAATTACATTTCTCATTGGGAATTGTACCTTTACATGATGCATCTTGGTTCTTATTTTTTCCCCATTCCTAGCCCTCCCTTCACCCCCTCCACCCTTCCCTATTTACAAAGACTTTATTTCCATTTTTTCCATTTCTCATCATTTTTCCTTTCCCTTCTTTCCTTTTCCCTGCCCCTCCCACAACCCCTACACCTTTGGACCTTTTCTTCCTATTTTACATTATTGATTATTCATTCTAATCATTGGTACATTTTAGGTATACAATATAATGACATTCATCATTGGAAATTTGCACCTTTACATAGTTTCTCTTTGTTCTTATTTTTCACCCTTGCCCAGCCCTCCCTTCAACCCCTCCAGTCCTCCCTATTTACAAAGATTTTGTTCCTATTTTTCCATTTTCTCATATTAATCCCATTCCCTTCTATCTTTTCCCCTAGCCCTCCCACCTCCTTCCCCTTGGCCCCTTTTCTTCCTATTTCACATTACCTATTATACATTTAGTCCTTATTTACGCTTTCAGTTTCTCACACCAGAGAAACTATTTAATATTTATTCATGTGTTGACACCTAAAATTTAAAAGGAAAAAGGTTATTTTGGCTCAAAGTTACAGACCATAATCAGCTGACACAAAGTCAGAAAAGCATGGCAGAGGGGGTGATAGAATAAATGTTCTCACCTTCCAAACATATGAAGCTCTTGGAGACTTTCTGGATCTAAGCTATAGCTTTCCTTTTTAGCCCTCTGAAGGCTTATGCCTTTCTCTCTCTCTCTTTTTTTTTTTTTAATTCATTAAGTGTATTGCTACATTTTAGGTATTCAACTGGAAAAATGTAGCTGGTCCGTCTCTGAGAGTTGCCAAAGTTTTATCAGTTTTAGCATGTATGAAAAGTCTAAGTCCAATGTTTCCTTTGAGTTTCAAGTCAAACTCTTTGCTCCCGGCCTTCTGTAAAAATCAAAAAGACAGTTGAACACTACCTACATACAAAGACAAAGGGTAAAGATTTCCATTCTACAAGGGAGAAAAATAGGAATAGGAACAATCAAGTCTGAAATCCATCAGGAGAAACATTAAATCCTGAGGCTCCATGACCAGCACTAGGGTACATTTTTGTGAAATGTGAACTGCAAAGAGCTTGGGAGATCCACCCCTATTACACTGTAGATTCTGGCCCTCATGGGATCTCTCTTGAGTTGGCTCTCCTAACTGACTGTGAACTTTCTCAGTGGACAATTTTACATTCCTGATTTCTCCTACCTCTTTGGGTCTTTACATTCAAGTTTCCTAGCATCCTCCTTTTTTTTATTCATTCAGTTATTTATATTTTATGTTTTTCACACAAAATAATACATTATATTTATCTTTCTTAGTCTGACTTTTTATGCTTAGAATTATTGTTGCAGATTCCACTTTTTTTTTTTTTAAATGGCAAGATTTCACTATTTTTATAGATGTATTTTATTGTGTATATATACAACATATTGTTTATCTCTTCATCTGGTGATGGGTACATAGATGTTTTCACAGCTTAGTTATTATGAATTATGCTGCTATGAACATAGGTATGCATATATCTCTACAGTATAATGTCTTTATTTCTTTCAGGTACTGAATATACACAGGGGTTATAGCTGGGTCAAACAGAACTTTATTTTTAGTTTTTAAAGGAATTTGCCTACATACTTGCATAGTGGTTGTACTAGTTTATATTCCCATCAACAACATAGGAGGGTTCACTTCTCTCCAAATTTTCACCAGCAATCCTAGTTTTTTTTATTGTTAATAATAGCTACACAGACTAAGGTAAGATAGAACGTCAAAGCTGTTTTCATTTTATTTTCCTATGGCTAAAGATGAATATTCATTTTCATGTATGAATTAACATTTTGTAGTTCTTTTGAGAAGTGCCTATTAAATTTATTTACTCATTCATTATTGTGGCATTTGCTTTTGAGGGTCATTGCTTTTAGTTCCCTATTCTAAAATATAGTTCTCTTTTAGAAGGATAGCTAGTAAAATTTTCTTTAAATTCTGTAGGTTTCTCTTCAGCCTGTTAACTGTCTTCTTTGTTATGCCAAAGCTTTTTAATTTGATGTAATCCAACTCATTGATAAAGTCTTAGTTACTCTTCTCATTTCTGAGACAAAGTACCAGACACCTCAAGTTAAAGGAAGAGAGGTTTATTTAGCTCATACTTTGTAGAGGTTTCAGTCCATAACCAGCTGGCTCCAAGGCAGCATGGCATCAGAGAAGAAAGTTCATGGTGAGCAAAGGTAGCAAAGCAGCAAAAGACCTTAACAGCATCTTTCTGCCCCTTTTATCTTATCCAGGCTACTTAGGGCAGGTAGCACTCATGCTTTTAATCCTGCTGCCCTTGATCCTAGCATTGCACCATGGATCAATTCTAGAATCACACATTTTAGATCCAGCCACCTCTGAAAAAGCCTCACTTATGACTGCATGAGGCTTTGGAGGGACATTTAGAACAAGCCGTAACAGATATTGATGTCATTTCCTGTGCTACTGGAGGCAACATTGCACCCATTCAGCTCTTGTCCCCATTGACCGGTGTCTTCAAACTTGTCCCCACCTCCTACTAGAACATTCACCTATGAATTCATTAATGAATTAGTCCACTGAAAAGAATTATTTCTCCATGATCTAATCACCTTTTAAAAGCTCCCCCTCCCTTAACATATGGAACTTTGGATAGACATTTTATATCTAAACCAAGGTCAAAATTGTCTTGATTTCTACTCTGTGTCCATCCAAATAGAAGAGTCTGTAAAGATTTTTCAGGTGGCTCAGGTCCTCTCTCTTTAGGGTTAGCTCCTTGCTTTTACTGGTAAACTGTCTTAGAAGCTCCTCTCACTCCTTACTTTAGTAAAACATACAGAAAATAAAAACTGGGGCTGAAGTAGGGGTGGAAAGTCAACCTGTGTGATTTCCTCTCCCTAGGGGCAGAAAATCCTTCCAACTTATATAAAATTATGATATAACTAATAAGATGCTACATGGAGCGAATGAATACCTGCCTTAACAATTAGTGTGGGTCAGGAAAAAGGTGGCTTTGGCATGGTAAATGTTTCTAATTTTCTTGTTTGTGTTTTAGATTCTAAAATACGACAGAAAACATGTGATCCTTGTTTTTCCATATTTAGTTTATTTTTCTTAACATGTTAATTTACAAATAATCAATTTTCTGTAAATGATATGGTCTTATTCTTATTTAAATCTTAAGTTTGAATGATTTACTGAACTAATATTGTCAATTAATATTGGTCATTTTCTTATGTACTGTTCTAGTTAAATTTAGTTTTTCTTGTGCTCTCATGTTTGTATGTGTCTTGCTTCCTCTCCTGGGTATTGGATCCTTTATGTCTCATCTGTAATGTTGACTTAGTGGTCATCTTTACATTATGCATATCTTAGAAAGTCCTTATTTAATCTGTGGTTCTGAAGGATGTCTTTACTGGTTGTAGTTATTTAGGTTGTTTATTTTCTTTTATTGCTTAAGATGCAATTTTCTAAAATACAGGGAGTGGTCACACTTTATATTATCCTTTAAGACATATTGCTACTAATCTGCTTCAAAATACTGCTCAAATACATTTATCTCATCATTCTTTCCACTTTCTGAAGTTGTTCTGGAAGGGTGTCTATTCAGAATGTTATAGTAATTTTGATTTGGGTGGAAAGCCAGAAGTTGTGTGGTAACAGATCTGTTGAATAAGGTAGATAAGGACAAACTGTGATTTTTTGAGTCTGCCTTTCCATTGAATGACATTTGGCAGCAGCATTCATCACATTTTGATCAAATCTAGTAAGATACTCACAAGAAAGACCTTCCAGAACTGCTTCAGAAAGTGATAAGAATGGTATAATGAGGGTGTAGAGAATGAGGGAGGGTGTTTTGAGGGAGATCAATGGTAATGTGCCTTTTATGTAATAATTTTTATAAATTTAAGCATTAACTGCATACTTGGGTCACACTTGTACTTTCTCCTTTGTTGCCCTGACTCTTCTCATTCACAGAATTGTACAAATGCTACTTCTATTCCGTAACCTTTAGATTCCCTCCTAAATATTATCCTCTTTCATTGTCTGTTCTGGTAGATGTTTTCCTTGTTTTTAATGGTTGAATGTTTGGAAATCAAACATTTGTACATTTTTTACTTACTATGCAGTTGATTTTTTTCCAGAAACTTTGCGTCATCAGTTTTTTCCAGAAACTTTGAGTCATCAGTAGTTTTTGGCTGAATATTACTTAGAAATTTATGTAATATTATTTCACTCTTTTCTGTAAAGAAATGGGATTTGTTTAACTGATCATAATGTTTATAGATAAGATAGCCCCAGAGTTAATTATTATTTAAAATTCCATATCCTCCTGATTAAACTTTGAGTCTGCAAATAAGCAAAGTTAATTTTTACTATTCTGTGATTATATTTTGATAATTTGAGATTATTTGAGCAAATAAAGGAACAAAATAAAATTAGCTAACAATGATATACTAAATAGAGCAGTATAAAATAGATAAAGATTGGAAAATATTACACAATCTCTAAAAAAAGAAGATAAAGTAAAATATTTAAATACTTAAGGTATCTAAAGTATAAAAGATTATGAAAATTCACTTTAATATTTTACAATTATCTTAGTATTTGTTATTATTCAAAAATATCTTTGATGTGATTGTATCTGAGATTTCAATAGACAAAATAAACAATAAGTTCATGAAAAACTTATGTATATCATATAGTATGCCCACAAGCACAAATAGTTTTATAATAGAAATGGCAGGTTGAGAATATAAAAATCTAAGTAACAGTAGAAAAGTTGTGAAAAGTTTCACTTCTATTATGAGGAAATATTTAATGCCCAGCTAATTCATTTTTTTAAAATAACTTTATTATTAAACACACACACATACAAAAATTAAAACCATTCAAAGAACAATGCAAGAGAAAAAAACTACAATAATATCCAAATACAGTAGAACTCAACCAAAACAAAACTCAAAAGCACCTAAACATTTTTCCATATAACTTAAACATCTCAAGCACCAACAAGACACCAGAGGATGTGATTTGTTTCAGAAAGATCCCCAAAACCAACATTGAACAAATAGTGGTCTGGAAAAAAACTCCAGTTAGCTAGCAAACTCCACATAAGCCAAACTTCTCCCTAATTTAAATTTCGATGCAATGATACGACACTCGATGGAAACACAGTCTGAGAAATATGTTATTAGGCCATTTCATCCATGTGTATCTTTATTTACACTTTCAGTTTCTTACACTAGGGAAACTATTCGGTATTTAAACATGTGTGTCCTATTTATTTCACTTCAGAGTATGGCCTCAATATGCATCCATTTAGCTATAAATGTCTCTAGTTTCTCAGTCTTTATGGCTGAGTAGTACTCTATTAATTCATTTTAATACAATTCCACTTTAGCAATATTTAAACCATTTTTGTACCATGATGCAATTAGATAATTTAAAATGTATCAAAATATTAAATGTATGTATTAGTCTTATTCATCTAAATAGTAAGTGTATTTGGATACCTGAGTAAAAGCTAAAGTTTATCAGCAGTTCGTTATGTTTTTCAAAGTTGAATTGGTCTAAAACTTTTTGAGTCTTCAATGGTACAGAAAGTAATCAGGGAAACACATGAGGGTCTTTTTTTTTTTTTTTTTGGTACCAGGGATCGAACTCAGGACCTTGTGGTTGTGAGGCAGGTGCTGGAACCACTGAGCTAAATCCCTAGACCCCAAGGAACATGTAGATCTTTTATTGTCTCCAGATTTACATTATTTTTGTTTGTTCAGTGAACTGTGAATAGGATCCTCATAGATTATTATCATGTAAACATTCATATGGAAAAACAGGTTAAGTTGTGTTTTTGGTTTTCTTCCTTTTGCAATTCCACATGAATTTACAATGTTAATTTTGTTATAGAAGATTTAGCAAAATAAACTTGGAAAAAATATAATGTTTTCCCGTGTACATTTTCTTTATACATTACCATATGCATTGATAATAAATTTTAATTTACTTATTTGACACACTAAACAATTAATTAAACAGCTAATTATAACAATTAAACAGCTAATAATAAAATAGGAAAATAATAACAATATACTGTACAACAATTAGGTGAATATAATCTCTACCTCTTGCTTTCACTTTTCTCTTCGTTAAAAACATACTATGGTGCAGCATTCACCTTCATCCCATGACAATGTGAGATAAAACCTAAACAAATGAATATCTGAATTTCTACCATTATTTATTATTCCCAGGTCAATGTTAAATAATTAAGAGTTACTTGAACATAAACACTGTGTTAGCACAACAGTTGAGCCAATAACTGAGGGAGAATTAAACAGCTAATGACTAGGTGGTGTATGTGAGGTAGATGTGCTAGACAGAATAAAAATGTATGCTCCTACCAGGTGGGACAGAATGGGACAGCATGGGATTTTAAAATGCTACTCAGAATGATGCATAATTTAAAAGATATGAATTGTTCTTTTCTGGAACTTTCTATCTAATATTTTTGGATCATAGTTGTTCACTGGTAGCTTAAACCACAGAAAATGAAACTAAATAAGAATTGAATCACTGTATACTAAGCAGAGATCCATGCACATGTTTACCAGAAACCATGTACAAAATATTTAACAGTATTATTCACAACAGGTAAAACTTTAAAACTACAAATTTATAGTAAAATAAATGCAAATTTTTTTCAGATCAAACTAATAAAATAATTTATACTACTGTAATATAAAACTACAGCTGTGCATAAGGCATGCATATAACTGACAAGCATAAAGTTGAACAAAATACTGTAGGTACAGAAGCATAGACTATATTATTTTCTTCATATTAACTTGAAATATATTCAAAATTCTTATATAGTGTTAAAAACCAAAATTTTATTATCATTTAGAGATAGTGATTGTGTAGAGAGAAAAGGTACTTCTACGGTTTTAATAATGTTCCATTTCCCCTTAAGTGACATTTATATGTGTTCTCTGCGACAAATTCATTGAAGCACAGATCAACAATTTATGAACCTCTAGCAATTTCACTAAAATAAAAAAAGTAAATTTTCTTCATTTTCTCTGATGTGTTCATACCAATGTATCATGCTAATTCTGGTTCGTCTGCATATTATCAAATAATTGTCCAATTGTTCTTTAACAGTGAGTTTCAAGTCACATATGACGTAGTTCAAGGCCCTGGACAATTTTTTAACATTTCCCTTCTCTCTCTCTCTCTCTCTCTCTCTCTCTCTCTCTGTCTCTCAAAAAGTTAACATTTATAACTTCTTGGAACCATATTGTAGCCCCCATTAAAAACTCTTCACAAAAGTTTAGTAACATACATAAAATAACTATAATTATTGAGACAATGTGACTTGTGTCATGAGTTTATTGGTTGCTGAATTAATTGCCTTCACTATAGTGTGAGTTTAATTACTGAACTTTGATATCTGTAACAGGACAGGAACTATTGTTCAGTACAGTTGTAGCAAGTCTCCTCACAGATTATAGGGGAGGGAAGGGTTATTCATGAATGACAGTTAAGGATTTCTTCCTTGTCTGGAAAATGTAAAGAGGAATTTTGATCATTTTATCAGATTGTGCAACATGCAAAATTGTATATATCTTATTTTCTTTCCAAATGTTGCCTAGAATATTTCCCCACTTATAGAAAAGACATAAAAATTTGCATATATAATTTAATCACCATAGTCTGTGATTTAATGTTCTTAATCTTATTTAACAGAAGAAACCCGAAGCACAAAAAAAATCAGATAATTTTTTCAAATAATGAAAAACATCTTTATTTTTCTTCTTTTATTTTATTCTAATATCTAAAGGAGCAATTTGCCTTCCTATAGTACTATTCAATGGACAGTTCCTGTGAGGATGGCCTTTTGCTCTGGTTCAAGAATTCTGATGAATAGGTAAAGAGTAAATGTCAAGCAGATTCCAAGTAATTTCAGTCAGGACACTAAAAAATAGTGACTGAAATACTCAAGTACTTCGCTAATGTGTAAACACATCAGAGATGGTTAAACATGAAAAATGACAATCCAGATTTTGCCAGTGCATGTTAACATATTATAATGTGCACCTTCAGGGATCTCTGTGAAGCTGCTAGACCAGGTATGTCTGGAAGTTCTCATATACATCTTACACAAATTTAAACATAATTTTGTTGCATGTAGAGAAAAATACTGATTATATAGAGCACAATTGGCTAAGTGGGGAGATGGATTAGTCTTCCAGGTACTAGAATTTTCAACATTCAGAAATATGTCAGGATGCTATAGAAAATAGCAATAATAATGACAAAAAATAAATAGCAGCACCAATGAATATATGATAGTATTAGGAATCAAGAGAAGGACGAAGGAGAAATACTTTCGGTTAGCACTCTGCCAAGCACTTTATGCTCATTAACTCATGGAACTGTGTGTGATTATAAAGTTATAGAAGGAAAACTTGTCACATATATTTTTAATGAATCAAGAGCAGGGGACTCAAGAACATTTAGTGAGTTGCTCAAGATCCCATATGTAAAAAAAAAGATCCCAGATGTAGTCAATCTTAGGTGAAATTTGAATCAACGGTGTTTAATAGCAGAGCTCAATTACTTTGAATATTTTTCATTTATTTTTGTCGTATATACTCAGGAGGTACCTAAAGCAGAATTGCTGATGTGGCAATATCCATTAATTTTTAGTGAGAATAACTTTTTTCATTCATATATTTTTTTCTTATATGTAAAACACTACTGCTCAAAGGATTAGCTACATACTAAGCTGTTTTTAACATTTTGTAGTTGGGAAAATCATTGAAGACTTATAACCTATAATAGGGAGACATAGTGGAACCTTATTGTCCTTTCTTTTTTATTATCACAATATTAAAACTGAGGATTTAGTTTGGGATATTGCTAATCAATGCAGGCTCTCTATAAAGCAAATAAGACCATGTAATGAATGTTGAGAAAAAATACCTCTGAAGGACAGAGAGAAGATGAGCAACCAGGCAGAAACTTCAGTTTGGAATTTAAGACTGAGATCTGTTAAATAAGAAGGAAGACTCATCAGTTTATCATGGAGCCATGAGTAATTCCTTTATGTGACACAATCTCTGTGGTGAGAGACTGTCTAGGAAAGAAGTTGGTAGAAATATTAGTAATGTTTGCATCCCTAGGACCACATACCTGTTACCCATGCTTTAAAGAAGAAAAGGCTTATTTTCCCTCAAAGTTTGTAGAAGCTTCAGTCCATAGTCTGCTGGCTTGAATGTTGGTTAGCATAGCAAAGGGGCATGTGGGAAGAGGCTCCCTAGGGGTCCATCTATGAGTGCATGAGGCTTAGGGGAACATCTGGGTATAAACCATAACATTCTGTCCCTGGCTGCTGAAACACTCATGCACACCCTTTTACCCAAAATTCATTTAGTCCAACTCTAAGAGTTGCCAGTATTGCTACAAATTTCAAGTCGAAAATCTCTGTGATTTAAGGCAAATTGCAAGCCCCTGTAAAAATGAATACAAACTTGAACACTTACAAAATACAGTGACTCATGATAAACATTTTCATTCTAAAAGGGAGACAAATGGGGGATAGAAAGACATGAGACCCAGGCAAGACTGAAATCTGGCAGGGATCCATAGTTTGTAGGCCTCATAGCCTATCTCTTAGGTAGGCTTTGTTCACTCCTTGCAGCTTTTCTAAGACTTTCCAAGTTACTAGATTTTCTGACAAGCTGTGGTCTCCACTACACTGGCTTAACTCTCACAGCTTCACACACTGCCCTCTCAGCGGTGCACAGCCCAGGCCCCTAGACCTCTTTCTGAAATCTGGGTGGAAGCCTTCTTGACCCCACAACACTTGAGTTCTGCATGCACCTGAAATCAACATCAAGTAGGTGATCCCAAGGTCTGCTCCCAGGTGGAGAAGTAGTTGCACCCTTTTGTATCTTGCTGGTGTTTGTAGAGTCCTCTGAGTACTTGGGATGGCTGAGCACAGTGAATTGAAGTCTGGAGAATGGATTCCCATCCACTAGACTACAGCCATTCTGGAGCATTGTACACTGGATCTCTCTTCTCAAATTATAGTCTTTCACCTTTGCAGTTTTAAGATTACAAAGGGTGGAGTCCTGCTGGTTCTTGTGATGCCCTCATGTCATCTTTTCTACTCTTCTCTTCCAAAGTACTTGGCATTTAAGTGCTAATATTTTCAGCAACAAAATTCTCTGTTTCTTCTTTGTAGGGAGCACCTGCACATGGACTTACTTTCAGGCCCAAATCAAAACCTTATAAATCATTCTGCAAGGACCTTTGCTCTTGATTCTCTAGGTAGAGCTGGCTGAAAGACACCAATAGTAGTTATGTCACTGCCTCAACATTATACTGCCTTGAAATTTCTTCTGCCAGTTAAATTAGTTTGACACCCTTAACACAATCTTGCTCAAAGTCTCAGGGCATGAGCAGAATGCAAACAATTTTTCAACCACAGTGTAACACACATGGCCTAGAGTCAAATTGTCAATACAGTTCTTGTTCCCAAATGAACTTCCTGAGATTTATCTTCCATTTTTATCAGCATTCTGGTCTTCTGAGCTCTGAACAGAATCTCTGATCAAGCTCACCTCACAGCATTCTAGGGCTGCTTCATCACCCTGTAGCTCCAGACCTTTATAACTCCACATGTAAGCCAGTCCCTAAGACTTCTGAACCACATGGTCAGGTAGAGTCACAACAATAGCCCCACTTCTGGTAGAAAACAATTCTTAGTTATTTTCTCATCACTGAACCACAATACCCAACAACCACAACTTAAAGGAGGAAAGGTTTGTTTTGGCTCACAGTTTATTGAAGCTTAAATTGGCTGACACAAACATGGAAGAGGAGGCCTGGTTATTGCATGTCAGTGAGGAAACAGAGAGTGAGCAAGGGAGGAGAAACTATATGTACTCTTCAGACTATGCCCACAGTGACTCATCTCTTCCCACCAGGCTTCACTTCCCAATATCACATCCAGCTATAAACTCATCAGTGGACTAATGATGAATATCATGCCTTCATGATCTAATTATTTTCTCCAAACTCCATTTATGATTGTATGGGGGGGAGTGCAGGCTGAGTTTTAATGATTGCATGGTTTCCAGGTATGTGACAAATAGAGACAATTGGGTATCTATATTTCTATATTGAAATAAAGTCTTACTAGCTCATCTTAAAGCCTGGTACTATTATTCATTTGTCTGTAAATAAAAACTAGGTTTTAATGAATGGAATATTCATTAAAGTGATATTTGTAGTGATTGTCCATATCCTTTAACACTTTCCTCCATCTTCAGTTTGCCTCACTGATGTAAATTCTTTCCACAATTCTCGTCACAAATTGAATTGGATGGGAACTGAATCAAATTTCTCCATAAGGTCATTATTGATCCTAACCATTGAATTTGATTCAATTCTCATCCAATTTGGTTTACAACCAGAATTGTGGAAAGAATTAAGTTTGTGAACCAAGGTACCACTGTATCTAGAACATCCCACAAAAACTCATGCTCTGTTAAGGGTTAAAGGTGGACTCTACATCTCTGTGTGTTAGATTTATGTCACTGTGACAAAATATTGAACATAAACAACTTAAAGTAGGAAGGATTTATTGTGACACATGGTTTCAGATATTTTAGTCAATGGTTAGCATGTGCCACAGCTGTGTGCATGAAGTGAAGGAGAAAATTGTGAGAGAAGAATACATTGGAGGAAAGCTGCTTAAGTGCTGGTAGCCAAGGAGGGAGATGACAAAGAGAGAGAGAGAGAGAGAGAGAGAGAGAGAGAGAGAGAGAGAGTTAAAGAACAAAACAAGATAAGCAGTCTGGGAAAACATAACCCTTTGAGAGGCATGTCCCCAATGACCTACTTTCTGGATCTGGGCTCTCTATCTTAATATCCCATTCTGTTATGAACACATTGATGAGGATAACACCCTTGTGATCTAATCATTTCCCTAGGTACCAACATTGAACATTCCTACAGCATAGATGAAGCCCTCAATACCTGAGTCTTTGGGGGATATTTCATATTTCAGACATATTCTAGGCTGTGACACTATTGGGAAGTAATAGATACCTTTAGAATGTACACCTTGTGGAGAGAAATTAGGGACTGGAGGTATGCTCTTGGAGGGCATGAGTACTTCATCTACTTCTTGTCTTTCTCTTTTCTTCTGGTAAACCACTAGGTGAGCTGCTTTATTTCAATTCTTGCTCTTAACAATGACCTTACTACATGCCCCAAAGTAACACACAACTGATTATAGAATGAAACCTCTGAAACAATGAGTGAAAATATATGTTTTCTCCCTTTTCAGTGATTCTGTTAGCCATTTTGTTACAGTAATCTAAACGAAAAAGCTCATTCACATTAGCAATGCACCTTATTTGACAGTATATAGTGATAAGTGAAGATGGGTAGATTCCTGTATAACTTGGGAAAAAATTCTTCACAACATCTGTCTTAGTTATTTTATTGCTGATAGAACAAAATACCTGACATATACACACAAGTTAAAAGAGGAAAGGTTTTTAGAGGTTTCAGTCCTTTGTTAGCTGGATCCAAGGCATGGAAGCATGGCAGAGGAGCATGGCAGAGGTGACAGGAGGCAGGAGTGAGCCTTTTATCCCAACAGGCTGCATGTCTATTGAATGGTGTCATCCACACCCTGAGTAGGTCTTCTCATTTCTATATCCAGAACCAAGCTAAAGGAATCACACTGTTAATCCAGTAGCACACACCCATGATCCACCCAATCTCCAAATCTCCACCTGGGAGCATATGAGGCTTTAGGGGACATTTTAGATATAATTAATTTAGCAGACAAAAAAATCCCTAAACTTTTTACAAAGATGGAATAATATGGTTCTATTACACTCGGCTAGGTTTCAATTTAAGTAAGGGAGTCATAGAGATAAATTATGAACTATAATAATTTTCCCAAGACACAGATGTTTAGAATAGATTAGAAAACGTTTTTAAAACTAAGTTAGACTATAATAAAATGTTGTGAAAAAGATAAACTATTTTTCTTTGTTATGGGTGCATATTGTGTTGTCCAAGTTATTTGTGAACTCATACATTGCACACATTTTTAACATTTTTTGGACATTGCTGCTTTAAAGAAAAAAAGAAAGTTTAATACTTTGTCAAAATAAAGAGAATAGGATTTGCTGACATGACAAGAGAGAAGGAAAATTAATGAAGAGTCCAAGATCTTGAAATTGTTGATTGGGTGAATGATGACACTATTATACAAAACAGGAAGCATGAGAATGGATCAGAACTACTGGGAAGAAGATGATGAGTTTATTGTTTGTTGAATTAGATAGAATTGCTGATGAAATATTTAAACTTGGTTGCCCCATGTAAGGGGAAGTTTGAGTCTGCTCAGCAAGTGAAACAGATTCTTGATGAGCATAATATCTATTCCTCTAAAATTTTCCTCAAGCATTAGGGAAAGTTATGCATATGAAATAAAGTCATAATGCAGTACTTAGGGTTCCCATTTGTAATAGATGATGATTTCTTGTTTTGTTTTGCTTTGTTTTTCATTTATCACATATGGAAAATACCCTGGGATAGGGAAATAACATTTTTATGTATTCTGTACATTTTCTAGTTTAATCTTTTTAAAACCAAATACAGGAGTGACCGCATGGCACTCTCTCATGTTGTATACATACCCAGACATAACTGAATCTTTTATACCTCATCCTCATCTGCTGATCTGTTAGAAATATAGGGAAAAGTATGGGTAAAATAGAAATTAAGTATTTTGCTCTCTGGATTTTTACTTTTCTCAAGAACTATTATGAGGCTTCCTAAAAATAAAAATCCACATGAATTGGCATCTAAAATGGCAAACATTTTGGATTCAAGTTAATTGATATTTTAAGTTGTAAAATAACATTTGCATTTTTTATATTTTAATTTTTTTATGATAGGGTTATGTTCTGAAAGTAAACCTCATCATGTTTTCTATTAATTTTAATGGCTTTGAAAATGTTTAGTGGTTAAAACCAGAAAATGAACATATGTATTTATTATTTAAACTCTTTGTTGTTACTTTTTTAATCTTTGTTTTGTTATCATTGTTTTCATTTTTACCTCCAGTATAAATAAATAGGTGTGGATCTGTCAATACCTTGGATGTGTGATCTAGTGATTTACTGACAACTCACAGGACATTTAGTAATTACCCTGATTCATATATAGGGATTGCATTACCTCAGATTGCCTGGAATGATAACAGTTTATCAAACTTGGTGCAAAAAGTTCATCTTTGATATAAAGTGAACACTTTTCTCTCTAGGTAGCATTATCTAGTGGAAAGAGTCCAGAAGTTCTTCACCTGGTGTTTTTCCCATACCTTTCACTTTCATTATCTTTGAGCAGTAAGCAGCTGAAAGAAGTTAGACAGTATTTTAGGCCTTCATTGTTTATCTTACTTTCAGTGCAATATTAAGGTAGTAAAGCTGGTGCAATGGCTCATGCAAGTTAAGCAGTAGAATTTCAGCGTGCCCCACAAATGAGATCTCCAAGTCGTCAGCAACTATGAAAGAAAGGTTATAAATATATATAAATATATATATATATATATATATATATATATATATATATATATATATACATATGGTCTACACATACGTTGGTCTACAATTTCATACATTTCTAAGAACATGAAATATATTTCCCATGAATAAAGGGGTTTATAGTATACTTAGTGAAATTTGTATCTTTGTATAGCTGCACATTCAACTGTAAGTGGTTACTACCAGTTTTATAAAGTGTTGATCCAAGTTAGTTTTACCAGGAATATACAATAGCCATAAATTCTCTACATATTTATGATCCACTTTCACACTTTGAAGGCCAAAGCTTTCTGCTGCAAATGCATGCATTTTATTAATTTTGTGTTTATTGATCTGCCTATTTCAGTATCTATTCACTATTTCATACAACACAGAAGAAGTATTGACATTAGCATTTAGTATGAATGACTTCCTCAAAGTGTGTCCTATGTTTGAGCTGGACAGGTCCTTCTATAAAATCATCTTTGAATACGTTGTGTGAAAAGTTTTCAGAAAGTTTCTAACATTTTGCAAAATGTAACACATTCATACACATAATGAAAGCTAGGCCTGAATTGTAAGGTTCTCCCACTGTTGAAATTATTTTTCATTCTTTCATTTTACTATTCTTGAACACCTTCTATTTCCATTACTACATAAAAAATTAAAATTATTTTAAAAATTTTAAAAATTACAAAGACTTTGTTTCCATTTTTTCTTTTTCTCATGGGAGGGGGGTTGAAGGGAGAGCAAGGGAATGGGGAAAAAATAAGAACCAAGATGGATTATGTAAAGGTGCAAATTTCCAATGATGAATGGCATTATATTGTATACCTTAAATGCACCAATTAAATTAATTAAAAAAATTAAACCTCTTAATTTGTGTTAAATTGTTATACATACATACATATATATATGCCTATTATATATGTTCACTTAAAATCACCATATTCATCAACTGGTGCTCTTGAGATTGTATCATAATAACACAAGGTAAAATAAATCCTGTTGAGAAATTTATCAAAAAATATTTCCCAAACAGATAGATAAAGAAACCACAGAAATTGTTATACTATATCTATAAAGTAATTGTTTCATCAAAACATATTATTCTTATCAGAAATGGGATCATATTTGTAAAATACATTAGGTGTATTTAATAAAATGAGATAAACTTATTTATTTAGAGGGCAGGCTTCTGGTCTGCTGTCTTCTTGGGAATAACTTTTTATTACTTTGACTCAGCAAATACTGTCACAATTTCCATTTATTCTTTGTAGATAACACATACTTTTGTAAGCAAAATACAATTTCAAGTTAGTCAAACTAATTTCTAGAGGAGAGGCCATAATTATGGAGTCTAAATTTTAATTCTTAAATAGTCAAATGATGCAGCTTATATTTTCACTGCTACATGAGGACATGATGGGTTCTTCATATAATTTCTGAATTATGAAGATGGGGTATTTTGAAACAAGTACTTTACAAAATATGCATACTAAATTCAATTTGCTGTGGGGCATACATACTAAAATGACAAAATAAACATATTATTCTGCAAATGCTCAAAATTTATATAAAACTGTTTATTTTCATTCATTTTTCCAAATACAACTGCTTACATCCCAAACTCTGTATACTAACTTTGAATTGCAAAAATTAGGATGGTATAACAAATTAGACATGAAGGAAGAATATAAGGAACAGAATTCATTCTGGGATTTTAAGGGAGTTTTAGAAGAGCAGTTATAAATAAACATGTTCATTTTACAAATATGAAAGGAATTGATACAAATTTTTGTGGACATATAATTATAAATAAAACAGTTGTACACATGAGTCGAGGTAGAAAAAATGACATATACAAGTAAAACTAATTTAAATAAATTACAAAATAGGAATTTTATTAAATATATTTATATGTATATATACATATATATAAAGTAAATCCAATCAGCTATTGGAAAATAAAATCAAAGAAAAGCTAAAAGAAGGAAGAAGAAATTGTGGGAAATATATAAAGTAAATCCAATAAGCTATTGGAAAATAAAATCAAAGAAAAGCTAAAAGAAGGAAGAAGAAATTGTGGGAAATGTAAAAATAAAATTAAATCAAGGATAAACAAGTAGAAAAGAATTCCATTTCACCATTCTTTGTTCAAATCTATCAATACTGGGTGTATATTTTATCAGTACTTGCGAATTTAGAAATGAAGTTGCCTAGGTTGTATTCCTCACCTTACCATCACTGAGACCAAATAACTGACACCTACAACTGAAAGGAGGAGGACCTTGTTTTTGTGCATAGCTTTTGGCTCCAAGGTAGAAATGGCATAGCCTAAGGGCCGGGCAGAATATAGATAGCTTCTCAAGCCAAGGCAGTCAGAAGCAGGGGAGGGCAGAGAAATCAGAGAGGAGACTATGACAAGAATACAGTCTTCCTGGTCACACCCTCAGTGACCTGACCCCGCTGACCCCACTTACCAGACTCCACATGAGACTTCTGAGGGACATTGGAGACATTGCCACTACATTTCTAACAATGAAGTGACTCATCATATAAAAATGTCACCATACTGTGATATTAACTAGGTGTGTTTTTCAGCTTTCCTGTTGTTGAAACCAAATACCTGACACCTGCAATTTAAGAAAGATTGATTTTGGCTCATGGTCTTTGATTCTTCAGTTGTTTGGCTCTGTGGCGCAAATATCATGAAAGAAGGGTGTGGCAGAAGAATGATATGGAGTTCACAATAAAGATTAACTGTTGTGGGGGCGTTGGCAGAGGAGTAAATGTCTAAATAGTGGGGTTAAACAGTGGATCAGACAGGCTCTGTGAGAAGTGAATGACTAAACAGGAAGTTTAGATTAGTGAGGCATGTTTTGTCTGGCCATTGTCCTTTCTCTGTCCAGGAGAAAACTGCCCAGCCTTGCCCACACTGCTTTTATTCTGCTTTTTCCTCTTACACTGATGTTATACATAAAAGCCTGAGAGTTCTTGGCTTTGGTACTGTTCCTGGGAGTCTCCACGATGCTGGGTGCTCTCAGTTGAGCAGACTTTTCAGCTTCTCTGATAGAGAAATAGCAGAGATTTACTCTTTGGAGTTATTTCTCTTCTTTTATTAAAACCTGAACATTTAAAACACAGGAATGGAAAGAAAAGTTCTATATTAAGTAAGAGAGGTTACTATTACTATGTTGTTTCTAAACTTCTCTGTGTAGTCTTTATTGATAATACTGAAGATGATCAAGTGTCAGAGGCATGTAATTATTTGTACACATCATAGGTTTCAATGAGTTGACTAATACTATAATCATTAAGAGCTTTTCTTAACCTCAACCTAATGGGGCAATGACTGTATTAGGTAAACATAATTTATTCACAAGCTTAACAGAAGCATAAAACCCCTAGAACAAAACAATAAATATAATGATTATCAAACTTTTTTTCACTAAATTTAATGATATTTTCAAGCTTGTTTTCAGAACTTCATGAAGATACATTTAATTTTTTCTTATAATTTTAATTAAACTTGTAAAAAACCCCAATTTAATTTAAATATTCAATAATTTAGAGGAAAATATTCCAAGCTATAGCAGTCTCTTAAAATACATATTATAAGCAGTAAGAAAAAGGTTAATTGAAAATTGAAATAAAACCAGGATACACAATAATTTATGCATCACAATGATAATTTTCTAAACACAAATGTAAATATGTATGTTTTATACATACGTAGTTTTAATGTTTCATTTAAGTGCTTATGGCTGTATGTATTTAATTGCGTTTGAACATACTGGACATGTTTTCTTTGTAGGTTTGTAACTATATTTTTAACATCACATACCACACTAATTAAAGGTAATAAATAATAATATAGCAGCTCTTTTCCTGTGTGGTTGGATTATGTATAGTTTTAAAGTTATTTTTTCTACTTTCTTGTTGAATGCAAATTTTACTATGGTAATCATAATTGCTTAAGTAATTAAGATACATAGAAGTTAATGTACAAAGTCATTGGTGAGATAAAAGTCCAGGTTAACATTTATCACTATTAAATATTATTCTTCTCCAGGGCTCTAAAATTTATAAAAAACAAACATGAGTAGCTAATAGTAATTGTTTTTAGTAAATATATCTGTTTGACATTTATTAAGAGGAAAGAGAAGTACTGTTCATACTAGAATTAGGAAAGAATTCGTTATGGAACTTCATGATAAGATTACCAAGCAATGTCATTAGTTAAATCCTCACAAATCCTCGCATGAAAAAATGACAATTTTTCTGTTATTTTTAAAAATTATGTTTCTCAAAATAGAGAACTGTCATCACACAATACTAATTCAGCTAAAGCAATTACAAGTTTGGCAAATCTTCCAGGTCCAAATACATAGTTAGCTAATGGTGAGAGTTAATGTAGGGCTTGATTTCTATAAAAACTATATATATATATATATATACACACACACACACACACATATATGTGTGTGTGTGTGTGCGCGCGCATGTGTGTATGCGTGTGTGTGTCAATAATGCAGAAACAGATAAATTAAAACACATTTTTAATGATCTTCCCATAACATAAATACTACACAATTTCCCAGTTGCAATGTCTTCACTTTTTGAGATATTTCATGTATGTACATCATGTATACGCTAAACATACAGTATATATTTGTTCACTGGTTACAACAGTACAATTAAATTAAATGGTGTATTTGATTATTTTTATTTCAAACGTACCAGTGTGTCTTCAAGTTGTTACATGCTACTAGATGTTGAACTACTATTTTCAACATGTAGAGTATTTAGTATGGTACTATCCTTTTTTTAGCCTTTCTAATCATGCATACACAATGAAGTTGATTCCACTTGTTGCAATTCTAAAATTGATATTTTATTTTCTCAACATGTACCCATTAGTCTAAAAATATATTATTGTCCAGCACATCATACCTCATCTATTTGAATCTCTAAAATGTATATTCCAGATTTTATTCCATCAAATACTCTTTGTATTCATGTGAATTCACCACACTATTTTAGGCTTTATTTTATCAATTTTCTTTCATTTTAATCATTCTATTACATCCTATTTTTGATAAAGACTATATCATCATTTTGTCTCAAAGTAAAATTTATTAACAACTGATGAAGTTCAAAATATCTTAAAATTTTTGATTAATTTGAAAATATTCTTCCAAAACTTGGGATGTGTATAATACAGTGTTGTTCACTTTAAGTACTGTGTATAAGTCTTGACATACTTTTACCTATATTAGTAATTTTTATATTATTATTTTGGTGTTTGATACACCTAATTTATTCCTTAGCATTTTACTATTAACACATAATATGCTGCTTTTAAAAAGTTTTTAAATATTTCACTGAAATAGATTTCCTTGTCATAGAGACTAAAATACTAAGAATTTTGATCATAAGTCTAGTTTTCATACTCAACATTATATTAAATGCCAAAATGCTATTATTACATTTATTTTTCTACTTGATGGATGGCAGTTCTTTTTGATCCTTTAAGTTTTGGTAATACATATAGTACAAACATAACTATGAAAATTTTACCATTAAATATTTTCATTATTAAAATATTATTTTTATTGCTTTCCTTATAAGTCCAAATAAGACTTGTAATTCTTTCACTGCATAATGTTTGCTTTTAGACACAAAAATTGCTCTTTATCAAAATAAGTAAGTGTCCTTTGTACAGTTGTTTGCTAATTTTTTTCTGTGTTCTGGAATTGCTTTTACATTTTGCAAATTATTTTGTTATATATTAAGATGCTTAATGGTTTTATTTTCATTCTAATAATACATGATATTGCATTCATATATTCACTCGTGCTAATTATCCACACAGTCCTTAGTCATGTTGCATTACTTCTTTCACCTATTGAGCATCCCTGTAACTCAGAACTCAGGAAGAGTGAGACAAGTGAATTGCAAGTTAAAGTCCCACCCAGGCCACTTAGTAAGAGCCTGTCTCAAAAATAAAGACAGAGCTGTAAATTTAGGTGAGTATGAAAGTTCTGTGTTCAGAAAATTAAAAGAGAAAATTAAAAAAGAAAGAAAAGACAACCCACAGAAACTGATTTTGTAATGTTGTTTCTACAGTTTTTGTATTTGTGAAAATGGGTTACAAAGTATGCGCATATCTGTGTGTGTGTGTGTATCATTGTTTTTTTGATACAATTGATATCCTCTTAGAAACAACTTGTTGACATTTTCTATTTTAAATATTGCACAATAGACTACAAAATAGGCAGATGTGTGTGTGTGTGTGTGTGTGTGTGTGTTTAGCTAAGACCTTGAGAGTTTGTTACAGACTATATAGCCTTTATACATTTTTATAAGGGTAATTATTTTCAAAAATATTCATCAGATTACCATAAAGTCATAATAGATAAAATACACTTTCAGATATATCCTTCCATTCCATGAAGACAGGTCATTCATTCTGTTTCACATAGGGAAAAGAATATTCAAAACATAATTTCTTTAAAATCATCTAGCTTAAAATACTCTTAAGTAGTGGTACCATTTACCAGAGAAATAATTGTATTTTTAAAATGAACAAAACAGGGCAATGGGTATAGAGTACATGCTTAGCCTCCTTCCCAACTTGATTTGAATCCCCAGGACAGCAAAAAAATAAACAAAATGTGAAAAAGACAAAAAAAGAAAGAAAGAAAGAAAGAAAGAAAGAAAGAAAGAAAGAAAGAAAGAAAGAAACGTTTTTAAATTGCAAAGACATGTTAGATATCCACATCTGTCCTACCATTTTCCAATTAACACTACTTGTCAGTCATTCATTGTAGAGAAAGAATCAATATCCACATTTCTTTTTATTGTATGTTAAGCAGAGATTAAAATTTGATGAGACATCTTTTTTCCAGCATGTATTCTTCTTTCCTACAAAGTATAGGATTCTTTAACAATCATGGAGTAAATCTGAAGAATATTTAATTAAATACTAGAACATTTTTAATCAAAACTAGGATTCTGTAGCAATCATGGAGTAAATCTGAAGAGTATTTAACCAAATACTAGAACATTTTAGATCAAATATTAGAGAATTGTGTAATCCGATGAAACATTTACTTTATGAGTTTCTTTTCTTAAAATATATTGTCTATGAAAGAAAAATATAACATTGCAGTGTTATGCAATATTAACAAAGCTATTATTAATCATACAATCTCATCCTAACACACTTTCTATGTAGAAGTTGAAAAAATTCTCATAAAGCTCACATCCTTATTGTTGCCAATTTTGTAAATAAAGGAATAATAAAATTACTTGTATTTTTATGACTCCTATAGTGAATAATCATATTGATATTTAGTAGAGAATAGTAATCTAAGTTATACACTTGATTTTAAATTTTTATGAAGATAATTTTAAATAGATGTATGTTTTACTCAAAGCATCTCTGAAAATGTGAGAAAAATTCAGATTACTTGCATAAGTGGCAATATATTTGAATGGTGTCAAAAATATTATTAGCAATGATATATAAGTAATGAAGCATACCTTGATGTCCCTTGAGTAGCAACAAATTCATTACATTTTTATTTGTGGAGGACACAAAAATAATAGCACTTATCTGATTTCAGGAAATTATCTTTTAAACACTTAATTGGTATAAACTTTGATTTACTGGTTGTTAGCATAAAATATGCTAACATGAATTGAAGGACGTACTTGACTTCAAGAAAAACTTGGAAAATAAACAACTTCTTTAGAATTAGATGGAAGTCTAAATTCCATACTATATGATTATATTGGCAACTGTAGAAAGAATTTTGTATAGTGGAGTTGAATTTTCTAAAGAAATATACAAAATATATCTTTCAGAAAAATATACAATGATAATTCATAAGAAAAATCAATGATGATGCTACTATGGAAACAACAAATTGGCATTAAAATTTCATTTCAGAGATTATAGAAAGAATATGAAAAATTATTTTCATATTCATACAAATTTACTGGAGAATTTACAAATAACTCTTAATTCTCATCTTAGAAGTGACTTTTGGCCTTCCATTACCCTTCTCACCCACACCTACAAATTATCCAAATATTTTACTCACAGTTCAAAGTCTTATTACCTTCAAGGATTGATAAATACTGAGTAGGCTATTGCAAAGTAGTTAAACAATTACTAAACAACTACCAAATTACTAAGTAGTAAATAATTACTAAATCTCTGGCTGATATTTTAGTCACTGGGCATATATTGTGCTCGTGGAAGCAAAAGTTCAACAGCTTTCATATGTCTATAAAAATAAGTTTATTAATGCATTTAGTTATCACATTTTATTGTAATTTTGGAATTCACACTGTTGTAATATTTAGTATCAAATGTATTTCTTTAAATAAATATGAGATAAAGTATCGTATACCGTCAGCATTTACACTTAGGAGAAATAATAAATGTGTTTAATAATAAATCTTACTTTATTATATTTAGTTTTTCTTCTTTCTTCTTACTTCTTCTCTTCTTTCCTTCTTTTCTTTATTCTTTGATTTGTTTTTCTCTATTCTCCTGTTCTTCCTTTCCCCTCTAGTTTTCAACTCTCTCTTTACTTGTTTTCTTTTTATTATCTATCTCTGTATCCAGCTGTCATCTACACATCTATCATGCCTATCTTTATAAGTGCAAGAAAGAAGTTTGATTAAGCATATAATATTTAGTAATGTGATTGACTATTACAACAAAAATATTCACTAATTCTCATGGAATTTATAGTTTTATCATGTACATATGCCTTTTCATCATACAGAAAAGAAGTAATATAAAATTTACATCATTTATTGAGTATAAATCAAAGCGTTTCATTCTACATTAAAAGAAAACTGCCAGAATTTTGACAAAATATTTAAATAAAATGTAAATAATTTTAGAACAAATAATAAATTTGCATTCTCAGAAATATTACTAACCCCCCCCACTGTAAAATTGTATAAACTTGTCAGTTTTAAGGTTTATATTTTAACTTTAAACAAAACATAGCAAGTTATATGATATAATAGCTCAAGGGTTAGAGGTCCCATGTGACCCAGTTATTCTCCTACTGAATATCTTCCCAAAAGAATTAAAAGAATCATACCACAGTGATATATGAGCACCCATATTCATAGCAGCACAGTTTGTGATAGCTAAAACTTGGAAACAGCCCAACTGCCCATCAACTGGAGACTGGATACAGATGATTTTGTGGTTGTTGTTGATTTTTATAAAATGGAGTACTGCTCAGCCATAAAGAATGAGAAATTAGAGCCATTTATAGATAAATGGATGCACATGGAGGTGATACTCTTAAGTGAAATAAATAGAACACATGTGTAAATAGCAAATAGTTTCTCTGGTGGTGAGAAACTGAAAGTGTAAATAAGGATCAAATTGTATAATAGGTAATGTTAAATAGGAAGAAAAGGTCCAAGGGAGAAGGGGAATTGGGAGGGGTTGGGGAAAGGAAAGAAGGGAATGGAATTAATATGAGAAAAGGAAAATAATGGAAACAAAGTCTTTGTCAATAGAGAGGGGTGGAGGAGTTGAAGGGAGGGCAGGAGAATGGGGAAAATATAAGAAAAAAGATGGATTATGCAAAGGTACAAATTTCCAGTGATGAATGTGATCATAATGTATACCTAAAATGCACCAATAAAAGTAATAAAAAAGATTTCTTTATTAACTCACTGATCTTCCTTTAAAAATAATATATTTTGCTCTACATGATGGCCACATTAATCATGGGAAATTTGTACATGTACATAATACGTCTTAATCCTTTTTTCATCAATTTCTCCTCCCCTCACTCCATCCCTTCTCCTTTCCCTATTTACAAAGGCTGTTTCCATTTTGTTCTTTTTCTTTTTTACATGTGATAATCAGGTTTTGAGATGTTTCTGTGATGATTTTTTGAATGAAGTTAACATTTGCCTTCTTTGGACTGAATAAAACAGATGGTGTTTAATAATGTGGATAAGGTCTAGCCATTGAAAATCTGAATAGAACTTCACCAAGAAGACTGTTTCCATGAGCCTTCCCTGCTAATTCTGGCCTGGTTGTATACCCTGCAGAATTCAGACTTGTTAGTCTCCATGATGACCTGAGAAAATTTTTACTTGCTTAGAATCTCTCTCTCTTTCTCTCTCTCTCTGTCTCTCTCTTCTTGATATTGTAATATTTGCCTATGTTTTAAATTTCTTTATTGATTGTGATGACTTTCAATTTTATAAATCTTCTTATTGTAAGAATGTGGTTTGCTTTTAAGTTCCAAACCAGATTGTAATTCTGGCTCTGAATTTGAAGGATAAACATCTAGGGAGATAAAGATAGTGAAAAAAATTAGGCAATGAAAGATTTATCTATCACATTATTATATAATGTGAAACAGCAAACAACAGATGTTTTCTGGGTTGAGCATGTGGGATTTAGCCATCTTAAAATTTTCCATGCTAGAGAGAATTGAAAATAAAGGATATATTCAGCTTCCTTCCTTTTCATATTTTTAATTCAACACACAGAGCAGCAGCTATATTTTCATGATTGTACTGTCTCTCTGATTAAGAAGTCATTTATTTGTAGAAATCTCAGAGTGGAGTAGAGACTCCATAAATGTGGAGCCCCCAAAGAAAGATTAAAAGAGAAGATATTTAGAGGAATTAAGGAAAGCCTGCAGATTCTCATGATGTTTTCAAACTCAGTCTACTCTATGTGTCACTTAGATATAATTATAACCTTTTACTTTGTTTTCATTTTATACTCTTCATTTGCAGTATGTAAAAAATAATCACAATTTTAACACTGAGGGGAAAAATACAAGTTCAATGAATCATAGTGACTCCTTCAAGATGCAAGCCAGTTGTCATTGCCTAAGAAGTGTAAAAAAGAGGCTCAATATCATTTATTACTTTGACTAGTGTGGTTGGTTGGTTTGGCAGAGTGGCCAAGATCATCATCTCCTGGTCATTGATCCTTTAGTTACAACTTGGAGAGTCATTACCAAGGATGAAACTGTGGTTCAATAATCTATAAGTTACAGTCATACTCTTTAATTACTTTAGTGAATATAATCATTCCTTTTTTGCCCATAGTTCATCTGACATGAACAAATTAATTTTCCTCACTTGAAGACACAGTTTCAAATTTGGTAGATAATACTCTTGTGTCGCATAGTAGAAATGTTTCCCAATTCTGACTTGAAGAAAACAGAAATTATAACCCAGAAGATTAGATGGAAGTGATATTTTAAACAAATCTTTGAATAATTTTGAGAGAAAATTTAATGTTTGCCTTGATGATATTTGGTGTTATTTCATTTGATTCATTTTTATTCTACTATTACTCTTTTGGAATGTGAATGTTTACCCTGTGCAATTTTACATGGAAAATTGGCAGGTGGAATTATTATGATATTGATGACTCTTGGAAATGAAATAAATTCATTTTGCATGATGAGATAGCATAAGCTTTTTGGCTGCCATGGCTAGACTGTTATGGTTTAGATGTAAAACATCCTCCAAACTTCTCCTGTGTTCATAGCTGAGACTTTGGGGAAGTGATTCTATTAGGGGGACTCTACTGGCAAGCTCATAACTGACTGTGGTGTTAAAAGTGGGACTCAGTTGGAAGAGGCAGGACAGTAGGGTTGTGACCTTGAAAGATGTATTCTTATACAAGGCCATTGTCCTCCCTTGCTGCTTTCTGGCTCTCTGAATTGAGCACCTTTGTTCTAACACATCCTTCCACCATATTTTTGCCTTGGAGCAAGCTGACCATGGACTGAACCCCCAAAACAATGAGCCAAATTAATCCTCTTCTTTATGTTGTGGGTAAGAGATTTTTTGTGTGAGTAATAGGAAAAATAACTAATACAGAAGACTAAGCCACAGAAAATTTTATTTTATCTTACAGGCCTTTCTCAAAATATTGTTAGTTATGAGCTAACATATTTATCCATGTGAAGAACATTGGAGATTTTTGGTTTTATACATGTATCTTACATGGCTCCTTTGAAACATGTCATTTCTGATTCCACAGATTAATTAGAAGTCATTAATATAACAAATAACTGCTCTCTTCTATTGTTGTAAAGATCATAGGTTACCCTATGTTCAGTATATGCACAAAGTAACCAAACTGATATAAATGGATATGAAACTATGAAAGTGGATTGCTACCCTTGACATATAAGAATAAACGCGTATGTGTCTTCATATGTGTGTGTATTCTTCACAGATATGGAAAATAATATTAACAAAACAGTAAATGCAGCCCCAAGTCCTCTATGATAGTTTCTGTGATTAAATTTTCTAGTTAAAGAAACAAACAATTTAAATCATAGCAAGTCTGCCACCTGGTTAAGTAAGAAAGTCCACATTGTTCTGCAGTGCTCCATCATACTCCTGCTAAATTCATATAAGAAAAGTGAATGGGAGTGTTCTATGAATAAGTAAAACTGATTATTTTTATATAAATAATAGTGGGAATATCCTTCTTCACTAATTTCAGCAATGTGCAAGCTTCTTACCTTGGTAAACAGTTTCAGTTCTCTTTGGCTTGGTCCTCCTATGGATGTACTATAGCTCTTATTCTACAAGACTGAAAACAAAGATAAAGCATCTTTTACTGAGTTTAATTTATTCCATTTATATGTACAAGAAATGAGAAATAATTGTGGAATTCATCATAACTTCATTTAACAGTTTGATTTGAGCTTGAAGCACATGCCAATGAATCATTTCACTCTTATCTCTCTCTGAACAATTTGACAGGGTATCATTTCTGTGTAGTAGAGATAATTGATATTATCTTTGCTATATCACTTATCTGAACTTCACATCATTTACCTAAAAGTTCACGAAGAAATTAAGTATTCACTCTCAAAAAAATAAATGTAAGTTATTCCAAGAAAGAATCAACACAATATTTTACCAGATCAATTTGCTATGAGATTTTAAGGTCTTCTTCCAGGAGGTAAAATAAGTAAAACACTTGAAGACAAAGTGGAGGAAAAGATTTTCTAAACAAAATTTCAATCAAACAAGAAATAGCAGCAAGAATCAACAAGTGGGATTATATCAGACTAAGAAGCTTCTATACAGCAAAATAATTGAAATAATTGATCAGTACAGTAAAGAGACAACCTACATAATGGGAAAAAAAATTTGTCAGCTACCCCTCAGGCTGAGGACTAATATCTACATATACAAAAAACTCAAAAAAAGAGTAACCCACCTAAAATTAAAAACCCAGTCAAAAAATGAGCTTGAGAAATGAACAGATACTTCACAGAGGAAGAAATACATATGGTAAACAAATATATGAAACAAAATATTCAATATCTCTAGCCACTAGAGAAATGCAAATTAAAACAAAGCTAAACTTCCATCTTATTCCAGAAAGAATGGCAATCATTAGGAAATTAAACAATAACAAATGCTGGCATAGGTGTGGTGAAAAGAAAAACAACCTTTTTTCATTGTTGGTGCCATGCAAAATAGTACAACTATTATGGAAATCAGTGTGGCAATTTCTCAAAGAACAGTAATTAAAAAATTCATAGTACCTAGCTCTCCCCTTGCTAGGTATCTTCCTCAAAGAGTTTAAGCCATCATACTACAGCATTACCTGCATACCAATGTTTATAGCACCACGATTTGCAATGACTGATTCTTGGAAGCATCTTGTATACACATCAACAGATGATTAGATAAAGAAAATGTGGTACTTATATATAATGAAACACTACTTGGGTATAAAGAAAGACACATTTCAGACATTTGTAGGAAAAGGGATGCACCTGGAAAATATAATGGTGAGTGAAATAAACTAAATACACAAGCTTAAATACTGTATAGTATCTCTCATTTGATTGAAGAAAGATAACAAAGAAAAGACAAAGGAGGATAGAAAGGGAGAAGGGATGGATTTCTTTCCATAGAGAAGTGGTTCAAGGTAGTAAGAGCAAGTGGTGAAGAGTAGAAGGGAAAATGAGAGGAACAAAGATGCACTATGTATAGGAAACTAATAACCCCAATTAATGTAAACACTGTATGCCATAACATAAGCTAAAGCAAATAATATCAACAAGTATGAATAAGGGAATATGAGAACCCAAGGAGGCAGCAGGAGGAGGAAAGAAGAGGAAAGAGATTTTTAAAAAGCTGTAATACATGCAAGTAACCATTCTCCAAGATGATTGAAACCTGCATGAATTGCAAACATGTACTAATAAAATAAAAAGAATTGAAAAGATTCTTCTTCCAGGATATTTATTGAAGTGATTCAGAACTACATATTACTAACAATGGTTTATCAATCACTGTGGTTAACATTTACATTCACTTACCATGGTAATTTTCTTTTAGTAATAGAATAAGTTATGCACATGGTATTTGTTGGTATCTCTCAATTGCATGTGTTCTGTGATTTATTAGCAACAACTATAGATTAAAGTGGACGAAGGCACTCTGTTTGTGAAAGTACATTTATTTTCCTCTGGGTTATTAAGGACTACCATTGAGTCTCCGTTATCCTGGGATGTTATATTATCCATTATATTTGAAACCATACATCAAGGACAGTGTCCTTCATTCTTAATCCTGGTGTAGCGATATCAGATACTACCCTACCATCTCAAAGCAGGTAGTATCTATCTCATTAGTTCTTTATTTTAATGCCATAAATTAAGGATGTAAACTTTAATTTTTCATAGTTCACTATAATATTACTGCAACCCTTTGTTTTCTTATATATTCAGTAATATGTTGCATGGACATTCATGTATCTTCAGTTTGCTTATTGTAGGTTAAGACTGCAGCTGCCAATTTAAGATATTACTAAGATATATACATAAACCATTCATCTATCAACTGTCTATCTATGATGCAATCTTAAAGAAAGAAATGCAAGAATATTAATAAATTGTAGATTTTTATTTTTTTCTGATGATTGTTTAGCTATATTTATGGAAAATTTCAAATTTAGAGTTATTAGTTTTGTTAATGATTTGTTTTTTATCAATTAGCAATGCTTTTTAAATCACTGATAAAAGTTTTAAGCCCCTGATTAAAAGTTTTGTGATATTGATATAGCTAAATTTATTTGTAATATGCTATAAGTAGATATATTATATTGCATAGAGTTCAAATTTTCCTTTTACTGATAAATTGGATGTTAAAAATAAATATCAAAAGGTTCATTAATTGTGTATTTAGCTAAGTTAAATCTTACATTTAAAGTGCTTTTTGTGATTTTAAATTTAACATTTGTATTTACTTCCTAAGAATTCTATTGAATCTTTGAAAATTGGCACAGACTCTTATAAGTTTTGGCTTTAGTTTTTAAAATTATTATGTAATTTCTATTTGAGGTGATTTTTCAAAAATTAAATTTATTGATATATTGCATACAAAGAATCATTATAATATGTAGTGTGCTTAAAAATATAATTACACTAAATAAATTCTGCAAGTCTCTTTTAAGAGTGTCATTATAAAGTGTGATCAAATTACACTGAATGGAGCTGCTTAGAGCTATCCAGCTGAAAAGCAGGCTGGTGAAAATATTATGGTATATGTTGATACACCATATTCATGGAATTTGATTCTGTGTGATGTTAGGCTCTTCCAGAATATCAAAATGACCATGAAAGGTAAATATTTGGGATATAATCAGGACATACGTGGACCCATGACAATACAATAAAGTCATTAACAGCTACAACAAAAAACCCCTCCTTTCCCTAAAAAAACACAGTTCAAAGACTCTTTTAGAACATGGTAAGAACAATGACATAATTGTGTTTAAAAGATGAGGAAGCATTTTGTAGGATATGTATGACAATTTGTTTTCACAGTAATGTTTCTATAAATTAAAATATGCACCTTATTTTTATATCAAATATTTTATGTATATTAGTTCCTACTTTTTTCTGCTGAGTCTTGTTTAGTTTTACTTCTTTTCATCTATAGATATTAATCTTTGATGTTGAGGTCTTATTTTTCAATGCAATCTGTAATCTTAAATGTATCATAAGGGTTTACCTAAAGAATTATTTCTTCGAAAGTGGGTTTTAATTTGCTTCTTCTGGGTTACAATAAACACTAATAATGTAGGAAAAGATATTGAATTTTACACATATTAGTGTATGATTTCTATATTTAGATACCTAGTACTAATTTGAACTTCAGATACCTGTAAAATCTATAATTTTAAATATTCAAGGTAGGATAGGGAAGGAAGGGAACAGGGAAAAAAAATAAAATTAAGTTATGCTGTGTACATGTACCAGCTTCTCACAAGGAATGTAAACATTTTGTACTACACACATGTACTAATAAACAAAAAATAAAATAAAATAAAGTATAATAAAAAATTCACAAGCTGTATTATTTTAACCCACAGCTAAAGCCAGAAAACATAATGTTTTTGGTATCCCCTTCCTTGTAAGAATATTTTGGCTCCCTCTTGTTTTATTAGGTTTTTAGCTTCCAGTGAGAGTGCACTCTTATTACAGGTCTCAGGTTCAGCTGGCCCGCTAAAGATTCCCGGGATTTTGTTTATTTTCTTCAAATTGCAAATGAAGTTGACTTTAAGCTGGGTGTATATTTCTTTTTTAATTAATTTCACTTTTATTGAAAGAACTATGAATTATTTTGAGGGATTTCTTACAGGTAGTTAGTCCTATTTCCTTGCACACTCAGTAGTATATCAATTCTGTATTCTATTTTACCCAGTTTCTATTCATTTTTAGACTGACATTATTTAAGAAATCAACTGACATATTTATTAATTAAAGCTATATTTCACTTTGTAAGCCATACTTTTATCATTAATATCCATTTTTTGCTTTCAATATAAAATATAGTGAAGCAATGAAGGAGGAAATTCAACATGCATTCCCACAGGTAAAAACACATCTAATTTTGGTTGGCTTTTTTTCAGTCATATAATAATGAAAAACTGTATATGGAAAGTCTATGATTCCTAAACATAGCTACTAGGTGATACTCATATATTTATATTTCCAGCAATTCAAACTTCATGCTCTGAGACTTCATAAAGTTTCCATCAAGAAACCTAATAATGTCCTTGCATTCCTATAGTGCATACCATTATTTATTCAAACCATAGGATTCCTCCATTAACTTAAAATAATTCTGAATTTAACAATCCAACTTTCTCAGGAATTATGGATATCTCATAGGCTTCTGGGGGTAAAATTGAAAACTAAGCATATGCACTTCATCAAGCATACTGATTATGCTAAAACAAAACAACCAAACAAATAAAAACTCTTCTTTTCAGTCATGTCATCTCCAGGAATAGGAATACAATGAAATTTAGATCACAAAAGACTGTGAAGAAGTATCTTTGGAAAATTTTTATAAGTATTATTTGTTCCACTTTGATGTGTAAAAGAGTGCAAGTAATTTTGATCATTCTTGGAAGCAGTTTTACAAGTAGATTTACAACCCACTTTAGGATGACAACAAAACTGTATACAACCAAGCAAAGTGACAGTAAACTTAAGATTTTTTTAGCATCAATGAACTACTGACCAACAAAGATTATTATTCTTCTAGGTTTCTCGCATTCAGCCAGAGTTTTCCTTCATTCACCATTCTGATAAATCATATATTTTTTATTATAAACAGGGATCTAAGTCCAACCTAAAATATGAAATTGATTGAGTAAAATTTATACCTTACAGTAAAGATTACCTTTTACTGTCGCAGAAATTTGAGAATGATAATAAACTTTCACTCTATTTTTTGATCACATATAGTTGATAGTGTAATGAGATTTTCAGCCATTGGTTATATCTGCCTTCTGAGCCTTCTGTCATGAAGATTGGTTTTACCAAAAGAATGGTTCCCCTGAGTAATACAAAAATTTAGTATCAGGCCGGGGATTTAGCCCAGTGGTTCCGTTGCCCGCCTCGCAAGCCTAAGGGCCCGAGTTTGATCCCCAGTACAAAAAAAAAAAAAGAATCTGATATCAACCAGTGTTATAGGCCTACTTCCATTCTTAAGAGTCTCTGGTGAATATCAAGTTGAAACTTTCACAGCAGCTTGTGGAAACTTCTTAAATCCTACAATTCTCAATAAATTACATGTCTGTTTTCCAATTAAGTGCAGAAAAGTGGATAACTAAATATTATTCTTGATTTAGATTACACAGAGCCTGTGTTTTCTCTAGTAAGTCATATAAACTTATAGAAAATGATATATATTTTGGAAAATATGGGTTTATTTTCTAGTGGAGAAATAAAACAATGAATATGAAAGATGGCTGTCTGAGCCTCCACTTTCTCCACCTCCTCTTCCCTTTCCTTTTCCAAGAACTTACTTTGCAATATATATTTTTAACATATTCTCTCTTTATAATTGTTGGTACATAATAGTTAAACAAAATAATTTCTATTTGACATTTCATACATGCAGATATCACATTTTAATGACAAATATTTTAATTTCATATTTTGATGAATATGTTTAAAATTGTCATGCTACATAAAATATATCAAACTTCGCTCCAAAGATGGAAAATGAACTATCAGTTACTGAATGAACCTGAAATCCAAAGTCTCAGGATCGAATCCTGCATGCACAGCCCTTTCTACCATGTCTGCATGCAGTTCCCAATGGTCCAGTTGTATTTTGCCAAAGGATTACATTGCTATCCTTAAGGGTAAACAAATACAATTTGGTAATGATGATAATTGCAATAAAGTTTCCCTTTGTAAATGTAAACAATGAGAAAGTATTATAACCTCACTAAAGTATCAACTATGTGTGATCGAAAAATACAGTGAAAGTGAAACTTTTAAAAATGTATTACAATAAAAGACATATTTCTGCTGACATGTCGAGTTTGTCCTTGTAAAGGATTCCCTTACTTCCATCTCTCCTCCTGTCTTACAAGAACAGACCTGACTGGTGAATGTATGGATCTATTTCAGATCCCGCTTTAAAAGTCTAGTGTTTTTAATTTAAACTGTGAATATGAGTATGCCAGCAGCATACACTGTAACTCTAATGATATGTAAATAAATTTCACTTTTTCTTTGAGCCTCCTCCTTTTGAAGTCTATAAACTTATTTTGAAATATAGTCTGTATTTAGGAATGTAATAAGAAAAAGACCTTTTGCATGTAAAAACTACTTAGATTACAAAGGCGTTCTCTTTCATGGCAATGAGGAAATGTAATGATTATTTCAATATTTCTATTAAACATGTCTAAATGTAAAAAAAAAAGACAAATTTCAATTAATCCCTCTCAAAAAACACTTTAAACACACTTATCTCATTGTTCTTGCTATATTTTGAAGTAGTTATGGAAGTCCTCTTTCATGAATATCTTCAGGTGTACTTTCCAGGATGCCTCAATGACCTGAAATAATTAAAAATTTTAAATTTCATGAGTTTATTTTGGCTTTTGGGAAGAGCCAGAAATTACACAGTATCAGATTCAGTGAATGACATGAATGACTACACATCATAATATATTTACAGGGCTGCATTTCATTTTAATAGCGTTAAGCAATAGTTTTGAATTTAAACATTCCCTATATATTTTCTCATTATATTCAATTAATTTCTCATTATATTCAATTAACTTAGAAATATGCTCAAACTTTCAGTTTTATACTGTAATATAGTTCTTGTGGTTTTAACAAGTTTAAATAAGGCTTTCTATTAAAAATAATTGATTGATATAACCATTCTATCTATTTATTTCTTGTAGGAAATCCAAAGCTTATTTGTAAAGAGGTACCAGCTAGGACCATCCACAGTTGTCCCATACATTTGGCATCTCTGTGGTCCATATGCAGAACAACAAGTGGTTTTTATTTTATCTTCTCTTTTCTGATGAGCAATCATGTAGTAGAATAGTATACACATTCCTGAATTCCATTTCTGAAGTATTGAGCATTGTCCTCTGAACCCTAGCCAAAATAACTCTTATCTTGTATTTTGTTCTTTTTTAGCTATCCAGTGGGCCTCTACCAGGTCCTGAGGCTGGATACCAGACTGCATCGTGACAAAGACATGTGGCTAGACAGTGCTTACTGAGACTGACAGTTTCCTGGTAAGAATGGAATGGGAGTAGGTAAGAACAAATTTTCCCAAAGAATGTTCTCAGTCTCATCCAATTGTAGCTGTTTTAAATAATGTCCTATAAAACCAGTAACAGCACAGGGGTGGGGGTGGTTGGTGACATTGGTCATATTTCAGCCTACAAATCTTCCAGTTCTCTGTAAGTACGCCTCAGTAAATTCATTTACTCACTAAACTGGACTTATCTCATTCTCGGACTGTCATCTCTCTATTCTGTGAGAAAGGCTGCTTTTAAGTCTCTCTGGGAAATTTTCACAGCACTGAACTATTCATATACTAAACCATGTGAATTCAGGTGCTTATGAAAAACAAAAATATAGAAAGTAACTTTTCAGTGACTGCATAAGTCATGCAAAAATATCTGTTACATCTTATTTTTTTGAAATACAATTATCTGTTCAAATCATATGGATAAGTAAAGAAATTTGCATATTCTCATGCTTGGAAATAGTAACACTGTTATTATTATTTATTTTTCCATATGGTTTCATGTTACACCCGCTGTCTTTTCATTTTAATCTATAATATTCCTTGAACATTTCTTGTAGAGAGATCTTGTCGTCACAAACTCACTCAGCTTTTGCTTATCTGTGAATTTCTTAATTTCTTCCTAACTTTTGAGGTCCATTTTGCTGTATATAATTTTTGGCTACAGTTTTGTTGTTGTCATTATTGTTGTTTCAATTAGTACTTTGAATATGTCAACTCACTCATTTTTAGCCTGTAAAATTCATCAGAAATAAAGTGACAAACTGTTCAGGTTTTCTTGTATGTGATGTATTGTTTCTCTCTTGCTGATTTCAAATTTTTGTCTTTTTGCTTTTGAATATTCTTTTATTTTATATCTCATTGTGTTTCTCTTTTAGAGTAGTAATTTATTAACTTTCTTGAATACTTGTATTTATTTTAAAACAAATTTGGAGAAATTTTTAGGCATTATTTAATTGAATGTCCTCTCTACCCTTACACCTTTATTTTCTTCTCAACAACCACAAGGAATAAGTAAAAGCACTTGATGGTGTTCCACCGATCCATTAGATTTTTTTCACTTTGCTTCATTTTTTTTTTTTTCTTTTTACTCAGGCTTAATCTCACTGTCCATTTTCAACTTCAATTATTCTTTCTTCTAACTGTTCATATCTACTTTTGAGTCTCTTTAGTAAATTTTTCATTTCAGTCACTTTACTTTTCTGCTCTAGAATTTCTTTCTAGTTTCTTGTATAAAGTTTCAATCATATCTTTGATATATTCATTTTCTTCACAATTTGATTTTGCAATTTTTGTAACATTTTCCTTTTATTTGAGCATCATTAGGGTAGGTATTCTGCAATGCTTGTGTTGTAGCTCTGCATCACGTCTTTAGCAGGTTCATTTCTTTTGAAATTTTTCCTACAACCAAATCATGTTTTCCTGCTATTATATATATATTGAAATTTTATTGCTATTGTTGTTGAAAACTGGACAATTGAAACTGTTAATGTGGTAATTCTGGAAATAAATTTTTCCTCCCTTCTTACATATTGCTTTTTTGTTTGCTTATTTATTTATTCTTCATTTTACAGTATATCTCTATGACAAGGATCAGCCAGAGTTGCTATTTTAAATCATATTTATCTATCACATCAACCTGCACCCATGTCACTTTTCAGCATGTGTGCTTACTTTCCAGTTTTCAAATATATAAGCTCATTACCAACTATTCTAAGGCTTTAATACCTAGCTACCAAAAAGAGAAAAAGAGAAAATGAAAGTGATTTATTCAAAAAAAGATAACCATCCTTGAAGTCATCTGAAAATCACTTTAGCTTTATATGTATCATATATATATATAAATGAAAAAATGCATCAACTATTTATCCATTCATTGGTAGATGCATTTTTTCATTTTTCTAAGATTTAGCTATTACAAACTGTGCTGCTATAAATGTGGGTGTGCATATATTGCTATGGTATGATGCTTTCACTTCTTTTGGGAAGATACCCAGAAGGGGAATAGCTGGGACAAATGTGACCTCTAATCTTTGTTTTTGAGGAATCTCTACACTGGTTTCTTCAGCAGTTGCACTAGCCTACACTCCCACCAGCAGTGGAGAAGTGTTATTTGGCACTTCAATATTCACCTTTTGAATAGGACTGGTGATAGTGGACATCCTTGTCTTGCTCCTGATTTTAGAGAAAAAGGTGTCAGTTATTTACCATGTAGTATGATATTGGCTGTTGCTTTGTCATAGATGGCTTTTATCAGATTGAGATAAAGAACATGTCTTCCAATTTTCTGTAGGATTTTTTTTTTATCATGAATGAATTTTGGACTTTGTCAAGTGTTTTTCTACAGCTGTTGAGATGATTATGTGATTTTTGTCATTGCCTCTGTTGATATGGTGTGTTTTATTAAATGTTGGATCTTGCTCCTTGACCCATTCTGTCAGTCTACTTCTTTTGATTAGTGAATTAAGACCATTAACATTGGTGATTATAATTGATATGTATTGACTTATCCTTGTCATGACTTTTTCTTTTTGTTAGATTCTCTTCCTTTGCATGTAATTTCTTGTCATGCTAGATGGATTCATTCTACTGGGCTTCCTGGGGTTGTGATTCTCATTGTCTTTTCCTAGGATATTCTTTAAAATTTTTTGGAGTGCTGGTTTGTTATTCATTAAAATCCTCAGGTGTTCTTTGTCATGAAAGTTATTTTATTGCTCCATCAATTTTGAAAGACAGTTTTGCAAGGTACATCAATCTAAGTTGGAGGTTGACTTCTGTTAGTGCTTGAAATACTTCACTGTAGGCCTTGTCTTAAGGATTTGTGTTGTGAGGTCTGCTGTGATTCTGGTAAGGTTTTCTTTGAAGTTGATTTATTTCTTTTCTCTAATCACTTTTAATATTTTGTTCTTGTGCTGAATTTCTGAAATCTTCATTATTATACTCCTTGATATAGATTTATTTTGGTCATGGGCTATTTTGAGTTCTATATGCCTCATTTATTTATACGTCAAATTATTTTTTCATGTTTCAGAAGTTTTCTGCCATTACTTCTTTGAACAGCTTTTGTGTGGTGTTTGTGCTGTTCCTGGAATTCTCATTGACTCAGATCAATCTTACATTACTTTTCTTTGGATCATCTTGCAATTGTTAGATTGATTTTTTCATGGTCTCTCACTATTTTTAATAAATCTTTCTTTTCTTGGTCAGTAACCACAGTCCTGTCTTCTAGATCTGAAATTTTATCCTCATTTTGATTCAAATGATTGCAAATACTTTCTATGAAGTTTTTAATCTCCTAGACATCCATTTGAATCTGTTTCATGGTTTCCATATCTTTTCTATGTTGAGTATTCATGGACTGTATCATTTTTCTAAGTTTTTCTTTTTTTTTTTTTTTTTACCCATGTCTACTTTGGCTTCATTGAGCATGTCCTTCATTTTAATTGTTATTTCTTTTTTTACCTGAAAGGTTACTTTTTCCTATAGCTTCATTTATTTGTTTTTTCACTTACGTTGAAATCATTTCAGAAAGTTCCACTAGGTGACTTCTGATTTTCTCTATCTCATTGTCCCCTGGACTTATCCTTGCTGAGCTGGTGGTCTGCGATTGCATGCTGCTTCTTCATCTTGTCATTTTCTAATTTTATTTTTGTTTTCTGAGTTGTTGCTTGTAGATTTCTTGTAGTAGAAAGCTTTATCACTAATATCTCAATATTTCTCTAGGAAATGACTATTCCTCAAGGATTTCTTCTAGGTGTAGGTGGTTCTTGGTTTCTGTGTCTACCCCAAGATCCTACTTTCCCAATTTGTTAAGGATGCGAGTTTGTTATCTATTTAGCTCAGCACTAAGTCATTAGGTATAGGATTATGCTGATGGTTGTGAGCACAGACAATCACATATAAGGAAGAAGAGTGATTACAACACGTATGACACCCTGGCTAAAGTAATACATTTAGTAATAACAACATCATGCACAGTTTAGCAAATGGAAAACTGTGGTAACTCTTAGTTTGTACCTTTAACCATATAAGCAGCTCTATCTTTTTAAAAAATATTAGCTTTTGTTAGCTCTATCCTTATATAACAAAATGAAACATAAACCAGGAACTGGTATGCAATGATTTTGCCCTTGGTCAAGAGATTTTACCCTGTAAAGGGGATTTAAGAGGGATAGCAGACAAAACAGAGAGGCAGTTGAAAAGAAATATTATAGAAGGAAGGCTGGAGGGCAAAGGATAAACATCCAGGCTTTGAGAGACTGGAGAAAAGGGCAGGAGAGAGAAAGAATGAAGGAGTACCAAAAAAAATAAAAATTGATGCAGACCAGATAGACAAGAGATACTGTTCACTCACATGAAAATATCATAAAATCAAGATAGTTGGGTAAAGAGATAGAACAAATAGAACAGAACAAAAATTAAGGTATAAAACCTAAACAACCACACACACACACACACACACACACACACACACAAACTCAACCAGACAGATATTGTAAAGCAAATCAAGCAAACAGTGAGAAAGGAAAATAATAAAATTCCTCTGGTATCCACTTGTGTTAGTGTCCCTGATAGAAGCTGAAATTGTGCTGTGTAACCTTGCCAAGACTGCAGTTAGTGCTGAATATGGGGCTGATTTTAACCCCCAGGGTGGGGGCTGTGGCCATTCTTCAGCCTGCAACTTTCCAGGTATCACTTGGGTGGTTCACACATGTCTCCCCACTGAGGTCATTTCCCCACTGCTCTCCCAGCTGTTGAGGCGCCCTATGGTGGAGCCAGCCCAAGGCTGCACCCAAGTCAGTGCACAGTCTCTCCAGGACCCTGTGGCTTCCTCAGTTCTACTCCACTGATTACTTTTACACACTGGATGGTGGAGAATGCCCTTGTTTCACCACTGGCTAATGTTGCTTACCTACTTACCCTGTCAGTCCCTGGGCAGGGCAGAAGTGTCCCCTTCCCATTTCTGGCCAAAGCACTTGCCCATCCTGTGACTCTGATTGCAGAGCAGAGTGATACCTCTAGTCCTTACTGGCTGGGGCTAAGCTCCTCAGCAGTGATTCCTTCACTCTACCATTCAGCTGTCTGCAGACTACTGCAAGGAGCTCTGTCTTCTTCCACCCTGGGAGTTGGCAGTGAAGTGGCAGTGTGGCAAGTGTTGACTCTGGAAAGGGCCACTCAGGAAGCAATGTAGTGTGCTCTCTCTGCTGTCTCTGATTATATAAAATTATTTAGATCCAAGTCTGGTCTCTGTTTGGCAGTGTACAGGAAAATTATTTTTGCTACCTACACAACCCTGTGTGGTGAGGCCATCGGTGGCCCCTGGTCTGCCCCAGTGAGTGATTTCTTCTGTAGTAATGGATTCTATTTACTTCTCCTCTGTCAGTTTCCTCATGGTTCCATGTGCCCTTCACTCACCATTTCCTTGCCAAGGTGTTGTTTTCCAGACTCTGGGCACTTTGTTTTGGAGGAGCTATGTTGCTGGTACTCACTATTCTGCCATCTTAGCTCCATCTGGTATATTCTCTTAACTCACCAAAATAATTAAGTAAATGGTTAATATCACCTAGATTTTAACACATAATAGTGCACAAATAAACCACCACCACCAAGAAATTTGTGAACTCAGAGTTCTAGAGAATATATCCAACAATATTCAATAATAATGAGGGTAGAGTAATATATATTTAAAATGGAAGCTGATAAATTGTATTTTCAATAAAGCAATAATAAAGGGTATTCTTAAAGATGAAGGTAAATGTTATTCTTTGGAGGTCATTTGTACAAGAAATAACAAAAAATACATTTTAGTCATTTTTTAAAAAGCCAAACAACATTTTCCTGTTTTTAATTTAGTTAAACTGCTTATATTGAGCCAAAAATAATTACAGTGTATGTTACAACTGTTTCAAAGCAATTAAAATAAACATGAAATCAATGAAACAAAATATTCAAGAGGCATGCATTTAAGAGAGACAAAAAATTGTTTTGTGAGCAAAAGAGTATACATTTAGACTTCTGACATAACTGTTTAATATGAAGAAGTGAAAGAAGGAGGGGGAGAAGTAGGAAGGGAGAGGAACAGAGAGAGAGAGAATATATATATATATATATATATATATACCAGGAAGGAAAAAATCATTATTATTATTATTATTATTATTATTATTATTATCCTGCACATTTGAAAAAGAAGAAATAAGCTCAGTGCCTACTGGGACCTA
>NW_004624759.1:24689593-24709066 GCF_000247695.1 Heterocephalus glaber
ATTATCTATATAATTATAAATGTATTAGAATATATTTCTATATTCTATATTAATGAATATTATTAGAGAATATTAATATTAAGAAATTGCAGTATTCCAAGTTTTTCTGTATTTTACATACATTAATTTAGCTACTCTCTCCCATAACTGGGAGACAGCTGTGCTTCTAATAAATACAGTATTTGTCATTATTTAATCAAATTTCTCAATTATACTTAATATTTGGTGGCTATAAATTTGATTAAAAACCTGTCCTTAAGTATTCATAGCCTCTGTAGTGAGTCTCAAATTTGTGAACTCTTCAAGGAAAAGTCATGACCACAAGGCTGCAGCAGTAGCACACAGTGAGTTTAATGTGGGAGGCATTTGGACAGGTGGCCAGTGAAGGGTGGAAATCCACAGTAAGTGATTCCCAGCCTAATGCTAATGTATGGATGGCAAAGAGAGCTAAAGGCTTATTGGGAATGAGAATTGCAGAAAGGGACTCAATGTCTAGGTGATTTCTCTCAGTAGCCAGATAAGGAGTTTCTGGGACAGAAAGCTCTGAAAGACAGATGTTGATATGTTTAATGGGTCCGGGATTTATCTTATTTGGGGCTAAACAGATGTTTGATTAAGTGCCAGAAGGCATCCAAAGCAGGAGGCACATATGGATGAAAATAAGTTTGTGTGGGCTATATTTATAGCAACTTGGTATAAAAGATTTTGAATTTGATATCAGCAAGATTTTAAGTTAACAGCTTTTGTCTCCTGTGAAGAAGCAAACAACACAGTGGTGGATATACAGGGACCACCTTTGGCTCATTTAAAAAACATATAAGGTAATTGATATTCAGTCTGAGTTATACAAACTAAAAGTGTATATATTACTAGATTTAAGTTGCTTGAAACAATAGATATATAGAAAGATAAATTTATCTATATCCCTATCTCTGTGTCCATATCTCTATATCTACATATCTATATCTGTGTCTATTTATCTTCCTGACCTGTACTTTCAAGCACAGAACACAAAAATCCTAAAACCTGTAAACACTATCAAGTATATGAAAAAAATATGTACATATGTTCTCATCCAACAAGTTTTGAATGTTACTTCTCCATGTATTTGGGGTTTAGACACATGTATCAGGCAGCTAGGCTGTCATAAACAAGTACCTTAAACAACAGAAATTTATGTTCTTACAGTCTGGAAACCTGGAGCCCAAAATCAAAGAGATAGAAGATTTGGTTCCTCCTGAGATCTCTCTCATTAGTTGCTGATGGTTTCCTTTTCGCTGTCTTCTCCATGCACAACCTTTCCTCTATGTGTGAACTATCTGTCCCTTTTCATAAGGACATCATTTCTATTGCATTAGGGCCACATCCTTATGGCCTCATGTGATATTAACTACCACTTTAAGGCCCTGTCTTCCAAAACACTCATGTTGAGGGGTCAAGCTTTAAAATATGGATTTTGGACAGACACATTTCAGTATATAACAGGAGTTCTCTAGGAATTATCATTATATTTACAAGTTTTATTTAAACATAGAGCAGGGCCGGGGATTTAGCTCAGTGGTTTTGCGGCCTTCTGTGCAAGCACAAGGACCCAAGTTTGATCCCCGGTGCCAAAAAAGAAAAAAAAACCATAGAGCTCATAATCTATTCCTCACATTATGTCACAAGTACTAATGGGAACCAGTTTTAATATTCTGGAATTGTTAAGTGTTCATTAATTTAAAATAAAGATTCTACATGAAAATTATGAAAAATATCATTCTTCAGTGTCACAGAAATACTGATATTTATATATTTTGATATTTGTATATAGATTTTGGTTTTTAGAGTGCAAATATGTAACTTATTTTTTTTGTCCAGACTATTTCATTATGTTTTGGCATTAGTAAACACAAATTAGACATTTCTTTATTTTGTAATGCTTTAGCATTTTTTAAAAAATTAAGTTACGTAGCCTTTAGAAATAGGCATTATTGTTTTATAATACCTCAATTTTCAATTTTTTCATCATTTAATTCAGATAATTTGTCAAATCAATTTTGTTATTAAGATTATTTCTGCAATAATAATTATTTTCTATTGTATGCAAGCTCTATACTCTTAAAATTTTACAAATAAAGTACTTGCATATATCTTTTTTATGTATTTCTACAGTTTTGCCTTCTATTATTTATTATACTAAAAGTACACATATGAGAGGTAAAGGTGACTGGGTCCTATCAGAACAATTTGAAGTTTTAAAAAGTAAAATGAATATCTATCTTTTGAAAAAGTACAAATAATTCACATTTTAGAGTCATTATCATAAGGAGTTATGATTACTAATAGGCAAAATCTTAGCCTCCTTTCTCTAAAACGGAATTTCATTTTTGTTTCCCACTGGAATGTGTGCGAAACTCAAGACAACATTTTTCTTTTAATCATCATTTCTTTGTCAATTAATTAATTGCAGCATTCTTAATTGTTGTAATTTTCTGCCACAGGCAAAGAAACAGAAGATCAGTATACCTGTCTTCATTTGATAAAAGTAAAAGAATGTTTAAGGCCCAGTGCACTTTGCTGCTAACTATAACTGTACAGTGTCTGTCTGCAGTGTCTTTGCTCTTCTTTGTCTGCTGGTAAGTGTAGGATTCTTAGCAGTGTTAATGCAGTAGGATGCCATGAACACTTGTCTAAAAAAAAAGTTTTGTGCCTGATGTGGAGTGGGAGGCGGGCATTGACAATATTCTCTCATGTTCTGCAACTTCAAGAAGTTGTTCAGCAAGTTGACCTCCAATCCAGGGACCAGAGAGAAAGAGGTGGAGACCTTCTGCCCTCCTTCCTGAGGTGGGTGGGTGCTATGGGATGCAGCCAGCCTTACCCCCCAGGAACATTTGCCTAAGCCACTTCCTCTATTTTCCTCACAGGACACAGTTTATCATTGCCTCTTAATTCAAAGATGTTAGAAAGAAAATAGATATTCCTAAAGCATATTTATCAAATTTAAAATCATTGTTTTTGTAGCATGAGTTACATTTTGCTGAAAATCAAGGTAATGAATTATGAACAGTAGAGTATTTGGTAAAAACACTCAAAATTCAGAAAAAAATAGAAATTGGGTAAAGTGAAAGAAAGAGACAGAAAAACTCTAAAATTTAATTCAATTTGTATAAAATTGCTACTTAATTAAAAGGACTAATAAAATATTGAATGATATGCTTGATCTAAAAGAAGAGTTAAATTAGAAGTTACAAAGGCATCAAGCAACATTAATAAATCATTACACAGTTAGGTACTGTTTACCTCTACAGATTACAAAATTTTTTTGCTCTAGAAAGTGACATTTTATCAGTTATTAGGTGCAGCTTTTTCCAATCACTTAGGACACAAATCTACATGAAGCTGACATATAACAAAGAATTCTTCTGATAATAATATAGGGTTTGAAGATATAGCATAGTGGTAGAGCATTTTATTAACATGTACATGCCCTGGATTTGATTTCCTTAAATAATAGAGGGAGAAGGAGGAGAAGGAAAAGGAGAAGAGAGGGAGAGGAAGAGGGAGAGGGAGAGAGAACAAAGAACAAAAAAAGACAGAGGAAGAAAGAGAGAGAAAGACAACAAGACAGAAAGCTTAATAAAGGCAGAGAGATATGTCCTAGAATGAGGGGGATAAATTTTCAACTAATGAAACTGAGAGTAGATTAAATAATGAGGAAAGTCTTGATTAGCCACAAATATTCACAAACCAGTTTTAAGTAGATATTAGCAGTTTTTCAAGACAATTGAAACAGAAATTCATCTCCATGGGGAGAGCAAGTAGGTAAAATTCTGGAGTATATCATATCCCATGCTACTAAGGTAAATAAATGTTCTGAAGTGCTTGGCATTCTTAAGAACAGTCATTAATGAGAATGAAAACAGAAAGTAGAAGTGAATTATGTCTTACCCAGGAAAAAGATATCTATTTAGTTCATGCATCCTCTCTCAGAGCCTTCACTGTGCACATATATACGTATATACACACACACACGCACACACACACACACACACACACATATATATATATATATACACACATACACATATATATCAATGTACAACTGTCAGGAAGAGGAAATTTAGGAAAGTAAATATATAAAATAAAATCAATATATTTAAATGTCCAAACCACTTGTCACTCAACAAAACAAAATAAAAAACAAAAATGTACAGTATGTTTCACTTTCACTTATTCACTTCATCAATGAAGTGTGTGAATTGTGCTCAAATAGGTGGAAATATAATGATTAAAAATTAAAAGGAAAATTTTCTTTTATAGTATCTGTTACAATATTGTGCTTTTTCCCTCTTCTGAAAGGTAGTTTCTGTGAACATTCCACTAAAATGCATTTTGACATGTATTTTTATTAAAGATGAAGTTTTACATTTTACTTTGGTCATAGGCACTAATTCAGAGAAAACAAGAAAAAAGAAATAATTTTATTTTATAATATGTAATTGTAAATCTGCTTATTTCTAATGACAACTTTGTTTTCATATACTATAAAGTTTAGGATATGTCAGAAATACCAAAATGTTAAAATTACACACTAGCTCTCTGCTCCTGAAATTATATCTACAAAGCTCTGATTTTTAAAGACACATTGTGTGTTTATAATACTATTTTATATAACATTACATCAAGAACATTTTCTATTTTTTATATATTTGAAAGCATAGTGATTAAAAACTACACATTTTATCTTCTACACATACATTAATTTAACCATTCTTTATTGCCTAGTATCAAAATTTTCTAATATTTTCTATTTGAAAACATTCTATAACATTCTTACATATAACTATTTGAATTGTTTTATTTCTTTAAAGTAAATATTATAATGCCATGTAAAAGAGGTATGCTGTGGCTACTCAAATTCATAGTTAAAGAACATCTCCCAGCACAGCACTAGCATTTAAGAGTCATTAAGCATGTTTGAGGGTTTTTAAGTAAATGAACCCATTGATCACTTTTTTGTTGTTTTTTAAATTTTGTTTTTTGGTACCAGGGATCGAACTCAGGTCCTTGCGCTTGCACAGCAGGTGGTGAAACCACTGAGCTAAATACCCGGCCTCCCATTGATCAATTTTAAGAACAATTTTAGAGACAACCAGATATTACGAGATCAAATAGGTAAGATAACGCTTCACCCATGAGTAGTGTCATGGAACAATTAAGTCTGCATCTAATCCAAACTCTAATTAACAGCCACTGAGTTTGAGGAAAAAAATAAAAATAAAGAAAATATACAAAATAAAATCTATAGGAATATTAAAAAATTCAGATGATTTTAATTCTTCAAGATAACATATACTTCCACAAGGAAAAAAATAAACTATGGGGGAAAAAAGAAGAGAAAGGGTAAACCTGTAGATCGAAGACAAGAAAATCATTAATTAGTTTGTCAATACACTGTGCCCTATGGAAATCTTGATTTCTACAAAAGTGTGATATAAATTATGAGGCATCATGTATATTCTGTTTATGAGAACAGGGTTCATATCGTAGATATTTGGAAAACAGACTGAAATGACCAGCTTTGCAACACATTGTTACCCATGTGGGCGTAAATTGATACAGAAACAGACCATTCTAAAGTCCTTGGCTTCTGTGAAACCCATTCTCTCTCTGGTACAAACCAGTCCTCTCTTGGCACACTCTGTGTGTGAATTTCTCTACATAATCTTGGTGTTTACTGTTCTTTGTGCTTAATGTAAAAGAAGATTAAGTCCTCAAGGAAGGCTTGTCTGCCAGTACCCTTGGAAAGAGTCTCACGGAGAGAACCTAACTTAGTTTTGAGCTTTGTACATTATTGCTTCTGAAGATTTTGATGCTGTAACTCCTTTGCAACATCTAAGTACACATGAAGGTCCCACTTACCTCTAGTAAGAGTGACTGGTTTAATAACTCTGGAAGGCAACATAACATTCAAGATCAGTCCCCACTTCTCCTGGCTACTTGCCCTATGCATACTTATAATTTTAAGTCAAAGCATAACAACTGAGAATGTGCTGAGCTTGATAAAAAAAGAAAGAACTATAATTTAAAGAAGCTGTGTCAAACCTATACCATATGTGTGAGCAGTAGCTTAGAAGGTATTAGTGGCACTATATTAGATGATTCTTCATCAAAGAGATTGAAACTTAACATTGAAAAGTAAGATTTTATTTACCTAATAATACACAGGCAATAAATGATTTCACACATCAGAGAATCACACAAACTAATAAGATGGCCACCAGAACCATGTATACTCAATAGCCAAGCTGAGCAAAATTGAAATGCCTGAATTACTATATCAGAAGATAGATAAAGAGATTAAAGATTTCTGAGAAGTGTACATGCTAGTGTGGATATAATGCATACAGCAAGGACAAGTGAGATGAAAATGTTCCCCTGAAAGGCCTAGAAGACATGTAATTTATCAAGTCCACAAAGTGCCCTGGTGTGTGAGACAGCAGCATCACCAAAAGTTTACTGTGACTTTATTTTTTTTGGTTCAAGGCTAGAGGTAGAATAGAATACTACAGGTGTTATTTAGCTGAAAACAGTGAGGGAGAAAAAAACTTGAAACATTATAGTTCAGGTGGTGACATTTAACTGACAGCAACCTAGTAGTGTTTAAGCACAGATAGTGGTGTTCAGCACAGTCAGAGTAGCAGCCCCAAACACACGATCCATAAAATGAGAGTGTCAGTTAATAAAACATGACCTCCCGATTGACAAAACAGATGGCTGCAAGACAGATGCATTAATCAGCTGAAACCAGGAGAAGCAATCCAGGTTTGGTCACAGAGATTCTCAGGGAGATGACTTCAGTAAAAACATCCTGTTGCCTTACACTCCCTCAAGAGGTGAACTACTGTTCAGACCCAGATCCACTGAACACAATTCATTAGTTTTTGAAATTAAGAATTCTCCAGCACCAGAACACGTATGTATTTTAGTGACTTTATGAGCTAAGCCTTTTTTCCCTGATAATAAGACCTAGTTGGAAAATCATCTGCCTTGAAAAGTACAGATCAAGAATGACAGCACCCATCAATCTATCCTGCCCTTACTTCCCATCACTGTTCTGTTGCTCTTTCTCTGGCTTCTGTGTAAGGCTACTGGTCTTACAGTATTTTCAGGGAAACACAGTATTACCCGAAATTAATTGTGATCATTTATTCAGTTAACTGTAGTTTGAGAAATGTGTGATATATATTTATAGCACTGTTAGGACAGAGTCTAAGTGACATTAAACATGGATGCTCTGAAACATTGTCAAGGCCTTCCCATTTGTGCAGAGCATAAAGGAGCCAGCCAATAAATACCATACATTCAAATCACTGGTGGTCTCTTCAAGGACTTTGAGTATTTTACCTGTCATTAACACATTTGGAATTTAGGATAATACCCAAATTTGATCCTGAGTTGAGGATTAAACACTACTGTAGTGGAGAAAGCTAAGTGGAGCCTTTTGAAACTATTCTTTCATAATTCAGTTCCTAAAATAAATACATAAAAAGTGTATATTATGGAAATATTAAAGATCAGGACATTAATACAAGCTTTGTATATCCGTGTGCACCACGAGTAAGGTGGTATTTATCCCATCTCCACATAAATAATCTAGTGTTTCCTTTGCAGAAATCAAATGGATCTTGGAAGATGAGCATAGATCACCAATTGTTAAACACAGTAATTGCTCTGATTAAAGCTGCTGTTAACAGATGTTATACCGATGTTAGAGTAGACATAGTCATAGGTTCGTGCTATGGACATGGGTATGCCGGGTGCATTCTTTTCTATTTCAATGAAAAAAGAGTTTTAGGAAGGATTTTATTAACATAATATGTACAACAAAATTTTATAAAAATTCCCCTCAACTGGGGTAACTCTTCTTGCTTCAGCAAAACAGACTAAAGAGATCAAAACTAGGTAGAGACTATAGAGAGTTGAACATGAACTCACTGCACTGAGAATAGCACATTGATTTATGCAAATGGCTAACAACCTGAGGTTGGAAGACAGCTGCACTGCAGAAGATGCAGTGGCTTGGCCTGGAGGCAGAGATGGTCAGTCACATGGATTCCTACTTATATTTACCATCTAGGGACGGCTGGGATGGTAACAGACAGTGAGGGCTTGTACAATATAAAGCTCAGCTGCTTTACACTGTACTGCTGGAGTGTCATTTTGCAGAAAGCAATATGTGCATCGGGAAAGTCACATGATGAGCAGTCCTCTCTAGGAAACACATGAGTTCAATTATGAAGAAGCTGAAAAAATAGTGGCCTCATTTACTGAACTGCCTATGACTCCCTCCCAGTGACCTCAATTCCCAATAACCCACTTAGGAAATTTGTGCTTGTGTCCTGAGACTCAGTTCTATGGGGCCTTGAGGAGACAAATTCTTTTCCTGTATAAAGATATAGGGGAATCTACCTACACCCTAAGCCATAGTTGCCACTTTGGGACCTGAACATACTTAGACTCAAGGATCCTGAAGCAGAAAATTTCATCTTGTTGTTTACATTTAATTTTTTTCCTGTCATTATATTTGTATTAATTTCAAATAAGTTCTTATTCTTGTCCCTGTATTTCAAGGAAATGGGTTTCATGGTAGTTGTACTAACTAAATTGATGCCTCATTTGACTGGGTCAAGGGCTGCTCACATGTTTAACCAAGCATTATTCTGGGCTTATCTAGATGCTTCTGGATAGGATCAGCATTTGAACCAGTGGAGTGATAATACTGTGCTTCCTACTTTGGTGGGTCTTATGCAATCAGTTAAAGAGCTGAACAAAACAAAAGGCTAAGTAACATGTATCTCCTTAGCTCTAATTGTTGAGGTGGGATAAATGTTTCCCACCAACAAACAAACCGAAGCATTCAGTGTTTTGGGCTCTGCTAATTTTTGTTCTAGAACATACAATTTTGGGTCTTGTGTCAGCATACATCTTGCTTTTTGCAGGTGTCAGGATTTAGCAACTTTTCTAACCATGTAAGACAATTTAGTGTATGTGTTTATGTATGTCTATATATGTGTAAAATATCCTATTGGCCTACTTACTGGCTTTGTTTGTCTGGAGCTCTCACTAATATATTAGATTTTCAAAGAAGAAAGAAATTATTTTGTGGAGACCTATGATTGGTCTCATGCTTAAGATTGATTTATCTTTGTGTTGTTACTTCTCAGGATTCAAAACTTTGGTCTCTTTCTGTGGTCATTACTCCATATTTCTAAATAAGTCTGACTCAGGAAAGCTCTAGCGTGTTTAAATTTTAATTTTTTAAAATTTTGAGTCAGGTAATGTATATCTCTGTAATTTGGTATCCTGCATATTATAGGCCTTACATTGCAAAACAATGATTCACTTTCAAGTGTGCTATTATTTGTATTATTTTGTGATATTGTCATCTGAGATTTGTTTTCTCTAGATTCATTTCCACCTAGCTTATACACAATTGTTCTCCAGGATTCCCGTGTTCTCATTTTCTCAAGCTAGGTTATGTTCCAACAGTTTTCCTTCAAGATAGGTATTTGTCTTTCTGCAAATTTGGATTTGTGCTGCTTTTACTGATGCTTGGGGTTGAAGCTGTGGTGATTTGATGTTCTCATCATTCTTCTGTATTACTTCTCTGGGTTTAACAAAGACCTGGAGCTAGCACATGTTCTCACAGTACTCCAGATGGTTCTACATCCTTTTGAAAGGAAGTTTTTCTTATCATCCCTGGATACCTTCAACACTACAGCCTTTCAGTATTTAACCTTTCTCTTTTCATGTGTCACTTACTGTAGCAGCTATCTCAGGTAGGAAACAATGAAGAGCTGTGGACACAGCAGTTATCCTCAGAGGTTCGTGGGGGATTTAAGAACCTTGTATGTAGCTTTGGGGAATATATCATATAGGAATTATTTACTTTACAACCTTTTTTGTCTATTTAGAATTTATGTTAGTATTTAAAAACATTTTAAGAAATGGCTACACTCATGACTACTGTCAGTGACTCAGAATACTTTCAAATTTATTATAATATTAACATAATATATCCCTTGTAAAACTTCACTAAATTTGATATTTGTCTTTATATGTAATGACCGAGGATGTAGCTCAGTGGAGCTGGTGCCCACCTGTTTTTATATGTGATAAATTCATCCATATAACATATACTAATTAATTATATAATGTAATAGTTATTTTTGTTTATTACATATTATACAACATTCAATATATTTACCACATAATACATTAAATAATTAAAATTAGTAATTCCAAAAGAGTTTTGTAAAATATTGTTTTCAGCTTACCATAATGGGATATACTCAATTTATGAAACTTTCTCCCTCATTAGATTATCAGCTATTTGAGAATTGAAATAATCTTTTAATAATTTATATAATACAATAACTTAAAGCAAAGCATAGCATATATTATTAATTGAGAAAGGTAATTTAAAATTATTACAGTGCAAACTTGAAGTATTTTCTGTCTTATTAGTCAAACATCAGTATTCATGACAATCCATCCAAATACAGGAATATATTTACAAAATTAAGCAATTGTGAATTGTAAAAATGAATAGTCAAAATAGTGTCAGAGAATTCATATTCTATCCCCAAGGAGTTAATTTACAAATACGTCTCAGGCTTTAGATTGATTTTGTATATATGTACAAGATAGATTATTTTTTTCTGCACATAGGACTAAAGTTTACTTAACAATTTCTAGAAATAGCACACAAGATTAAAGTGTTAAGTTTTTGATAATTAACAATTTGCACAGATACTTGCTTGGTAAAACACATTAGCATGACAAATTCATTGCTCATCATACTTTCCAAACCTTCATTTTTTAAATACATTTTTGAAGAATGGTAAAAAATAAATAGCTGAATTAGATATTGAAATATTCCTTTCCTGGGCATCACTCTACCTGTTGAAACAGCACATTGGCAGAAATTTAGTTAAAGGAGTAAAGATTTGGGAAGATGATATTTGGGTAGGCAAAAAGGCCTACATATTATATGAGAGTTTTCTTCTGCATTATACCTATTATTTTATAGTGATGTGAAAACAAATAAATCTCTTAAATAGTAAACCAGCTTCTTAAACCTCACAATTTCTTCAAAAATAAAATAAATATACTGGAGAAAATTTTATATTATACCATGTTTGGATGCATTATTTTGCATCTTTAAAGTGTATATCAGATTTGAATTTCTAGAATTATTGATGTTCTGCTATCCTGCTGATATTTTTATTCATACCAAGCCATATCATTCTAATCTAGAGTTTTTAGAAAAACATTTATAAATAGGACTTTCTTTTTAGTACAGGTATCTTTGATGTTTATTGAGAAAAAGATTTGCAGATAAGGTTTTCTCACTCTTGGAGAACAAATCCTAGCACATTCGCAAAAATTTGACATTCACTGTCCATTTCATCCAAGCAATTTATCTTTCTCTGTGAACTCTGTGAAGAAGACTGCCTTGCCAGTCTACTGGTGGCAGGGATTTCCCTGGCTAGCTGCCCCTTTGCTCTTTTTTTCATTGCTGTCCTTAGAAATGATTCTATATTTTGATAAAGAAAACACTTACTGATAAATAGTGCCATCATTACGGAAACATGATCGACAAGCATATGGCATGGCATTCCTGTATATTCACAGATAACCGTATATTTCTAAATTTTCTTAGGCATATGAATTTAGCTCTTCAATATTCACCTATATTCACTTTTACTTATTTTATTTATTTACATCAATTTATTCCTAATCCGTATAAGACTTTTAATATCCATATGATTAATTAAATTGGGAAGGATATCTTTTGGAAATTGCCATTCAACTTCCTTTTTTAAAAAAAACAGGGATTGTGTTATAAACTATTATACAAGCCATACCAATGTGCTTATAAGAATTCTAAAGAGGAAGAATATAGAGGTTAATATAATAACCATTAGTTATATGAGATGGTAATAGATGTGGATTGCCTTTGATACTCTGCTGTATATTTTTTCAAATTATTTTTGTACAAATTATTAACTTTTTTCATTTTTTAATGCCACATGTAAAAATCTAAGCAATGATTGAAATTTACTCTAATAAAAGAGTATATGTTCTATGTTACATCCTCCCATATATTTCTAGTTCAAACATGATTCAAATGGGCACTAAAAATATTTCTACTTTAGAGATTAAAAATAATTTATCTTCAATGAGGTATTTATAAAACAAGAGTAAAGGACATCCTTAGTATTACTAATATTAAACGTTTTTGCCACTCTTCCCATTGAGTTAGTCATTTTAGCAGTGTATCATGGTTTATATTTTATATTAGAGGCTTACTTTTATCCCTCACTAGTTTAAAATCCATATTTTACATTTAAAGACCATAAATCTTTTTCTGATCAATTTTCTATTGCTAATTTTAAAATCTCTAGACATTTTCTGTAACAAAACAAGGTTATTTCAATGCTTTTTAAATACATTTTCGGACCATTTGTGAAGGACTCCTCTGATATTTAAGTATTATTTGTGTACCTATAACTATCAAAACATAAATAACAGGTTACAGATAGATAATAATTGCTGTTTTTCTGTTGTTTGTTTTGCTGTGTTGTTCTTTAAGACATAAAATACTTTGAAAGATAAATTTTCAGTATAATGAACTGGTATTAAATCTGTACCACTACTGACTAAAAATAAATGTGCTAAAACACCTTCCATATATTATGCATTCATTATCCCTCCTGTAAATCCTTTGGGTGGATTCAAAACTTTGCTTTAAAGTATTTTGGCCAAATAACTTTTATTTTCTTAAAAAATATAATAATAAAAATTTTATAGGATCTGTAGTGGTAAATTTAGATTTTACCAAAAAACCTGAATTACTGAGAAACAGTTTATATATTATCCCTGTAGACCTAAGAATCTTACCGTTGACTATCATAAAATGATCTATTAATTTCCCTTCATTTTAACTATGAAAAACACTGTGCATTGCATATGGTTTTATATGTGATGGACCAACATTCAGAAAAAATTCAAATCAATCTATTTTTCTACTTTATTTTAATAACAGGTATACTGAACATCTTTATTACAGCAAATTTGAATTCCGATTGCTACAGTGTAAACGTGGAGTTTTTTTTAGATATCTCTATATATCTAATAGCTTGAAATTTAAAATTTATAATTTCAGTTTCTTGTTATACTCAGCTTTTGTTCAATCTTTTATTTTTCCTTAAATTCTTTTATTGGTACATTTTAGGTACACAATACATTTACATTTAACAATCGGATACTTGTACCTGTACATGATGCATCTTGGTTCTATTTTTTCCCCACTCCCTGTCCTTCCCTCCCTTCACCCCCTACACCCTTCCCTATTTACAAAGACTTTGTTTCCATTTTTTCCTTTTCTCATAATTTTTCCTTTCCCTTCTTTCCTTTCCCCTTCCCCTCCCACTTCCCCTACCTCTTTGGACCTTTTCTTCCTATTTCAAACATTTTCTTAAAAGGATTAAAAGAAGCCACATATAAGCAGTTAAAAATACTTAGTCCAGGAATAGTCTTAGAGGAGTGTAGTAAAGTAACTCCATGTTTCTTGATCAGATTACTGGAGCTTAAATTCTGCTTTTACTCTGTATTTGCTATGCCACCTTAGGAAAACAGCATACTTTCTTAAAAACATCAGGTCCCTCACCTATAAAATGGGATAATCCCAGTATTACTAAAATTTTGTGAAGATTGCTGTGATAAAGTACATATTAGCCCAATTTTAGGTTCATAGAAAACACACAATACAAAGTCACCTTGTGAACTACACCAAGCATTAGCTGTACATTTTCTTCTAGAATCATGATGATCACAAAAGAGTGCTCAAAGCTAGAGATTGAAAAAATTGAATTGAGGCTTGCTGAAGAGATAGCATCAGAATCTTGCATTTTCCCATTTTGGCACCATTTCTTTGGCAAGAAAAGTTGATTCTTTCCTAGTATGCAGCTAACATATCTTGTTTGCCTTTTGAAAATTTATGCTGCTATTAAACATCAAAACTGTGTCCCGTGGAAAGGCCTTCCTGGCAGGGTACGCTGTTACTGTGGAATCATCTATTTGTGCTATCCTTAAGTACAAGAGCTTTGAAATAAGACCTAAAGCTAAAATTCTCACAGATGTTGCATGGAAATGAACTTCAAAAAGGATGCACAGTGTTCCTTCATAGACAGGTAAACATCTCTGAGAGAGAGAAAGGAAAGCTAGGGAAATGGGGAGAGGGACTCACTTACAGGTTCAGCTTTGGATATAACAGGTCTAGAGGTCTTCTCTTTCATATTGATATCTCCTTTTATATGGCTTCTTGCCTTTCTGCTAGGTGACTACTGAAGTTCCACTTCTTGAAGTAAGTTACATTGACCTCTTCCTAAGCACCTAATATGGTCTCTTACAAGTGAGATTTGTTTTCTCTAATGAGACTCAGCTGTGAATAGGGGGTGACCAAAAGAAAGTAAATTCCCTTAACAAGTCCTGTCTACACTTACTCTGATACTGTACTTGGAGAGTAGGCAAGGCCAAGTATGACTAGAAGATCTCCTTGAATCTGCAGGTGTGAACTGCAGATCCTATCAAGACTGTGTGTTTAGACTCATCCAGTCTTTCTTTATTAAGAGAATATTATATTTTAGATGCTAAGGTTACTAAAGGGCATAAATAAAGGTATAAAGATAATATTCATTTTTGACAACTCTTGGGTTATGAATTGATCTTACTCTATTTTGAATAAGTGGCCAAGAATTAGAGTAAGTTTTAGTTCAGTAATTTTTTTAAAATTTCCTTTCATTTTATCATCCAGTGCTTTACAAATAAAGATGACATTGCAAAAGGAAGAACAAAACAATAAAATAAAAAATTAGAACAGGTCAATCTATCAGCATCATGACTTGATATCTCAAAGGCTAAAGCTTACTCAAAAGCCTCAAAATAATTTCATCAAATAATGTTATGACTGGAGACAGACAGTCCAGTCCCCTTTGAGTTTTCAAGGCTGTTGTCTTCTATTATTAGTTTATCATGTGATTTATATTTCAAACAACAAAAATCTATCAAATTCATGTCACTAATTAACTTTACTTCTTTGATCTTCACTTATGCTTTAAGGCAAAACAGCCTATGTTTTGCTAGGCTTTTGAAATGTAGATTATTTTTTGCCCTTCATGTAGAAGCCAAACTTTCTTCACCTCCAAGCATTCTGGAACTGGTCGATGGCAAGCTTTGCCTCAAAATGTCTTTTCTCTTCTTATCCTCAGTGAGAATGTCTTAATAAATAGGATGAGATGCTGGTGCTATGAAAGCCTGTGAGCACAACTTCTCATTTCATCAGTTCTGCTGACGTTACCTCTGGCTCAGAGTTCCCATTTTCTCTCTGCCTCCAAGGGCAGTATAAGGTTTGCTTTGACAGCAAGGTCCAAAGGCATATGTAAGAGAGTTTCTTGCTTTCAAGTCCACTTTTACTAGCTCACAATTACGTGTAGTAGTAGCACCCCTAATGGTATCTAGGAAGCTGATACAATAATCCAGCAGACTGTCCTCAAATTCTGAGAAAATATAGAAAAACCCAGTGTTTTTCTGATGCATCCTGATTGAGTCTATTTTATTATTATTTTTGTTATCATTTTGTTTTCTCTCTTTTTTTTTAAATTTTGGTACCGGGGATCGAACGTGGGTCCTTGTAGTTGTGAGGCAAGTGACAGAACCACTGAGCTAAATCCCCAGCCCCATCATTTTGTTTTCTTTCTCTTAAAAGTTCATTAAGTTTTGGTCAGAAAAATAATCAGTTACAGATACTGAATCTATCATTCATAAATATTACATTTAGGATCTTAGGGTTACTAAAAAACCAAAAACCGATGACATCATTTCATTTCTTACAGTCATCGGTTTTTGGTTTTTTAGTTTTAATTCCCCTATAACAAACTGGGACCATCAGATATGCTAGTCAAGGTTTTATGACATTTAAATAGCATAATATTTGTACATGATCAGGAAATATGCTAAAATAAACACTGAGGATGGATAGTTTTTTTGTTTAAAAAAACACTGAACAAACTAAACCTCTCTTTAATAGATTTAATAAAATTAACTCAAGAGTAGGGATTCATCGACTTCTTTCTCTCTTCTGTTAGCATTTGGTGTTTTTTCTACCTATAACCATTGCCCCCCAATTATGCCCATGCCATAACATCCAGAATTTGTGAACATTACTTTCATGCTATAGAAAAAAATGAAGTAAAGGATCTTGAAGGAAAGATGTTATCTTTGGTTATCCGGGTGTACTCTAAATACAATCAGATTTATTCTTATAACAGAAATGCAACCTGTTTGATATAGTAAAGAACAAAGACATAAAGATAAAAGGAGAAAGTTTTGTGACCCAGAGAGATTACAAGAAGTTCTCAAAATATGTGGTGAATGTTTAATTTTTTAAAAACTTAGATTAAAAAAACATATTGTTGTTAATCTCCCTCAAAGTACTCTCTCTGGCTTCAGATATTCTTATGCTAGCATTTTTCCCACTTTCTGAAGCAGTTCTAAAAATTATTTTTCATAAATATCTTTTCAAAAGCACTATCAAAATATGGTGAATGTTGAAGCTGAGTGCTATTTATCAGAAAAGCAGTCTAGTATAAATATTATACTGTGTCCTCATCACCTTATTCACCAGAATCTGGCACCATGTGACATCTGGCTGTTCCTCAAACCTAAAATGACCATGAAATGTAAATGTTTTGAATCAATCCTAGACATCGTGAAGTAGCTGAGAAAATGCAACTAAGGATAGTTAAAGGAAAGAACTTTCAGAACTGTTTCAGAAAGTGGCAAGAATGATGAGATAATTGTGTTCAAATGAAAGAATATGATTTTGGGAAAACTAATGGTAACACGTCTTTTCCAGTAATACATTTTTCAATTTAAGCATTCACTGTATGTTTTGGTCATGTATTAAAAAATAATTTGGCCACAAAAAAGTGCAACCATTAATCATAATTTGTCATCTTGACTGCAGTTGGAAATGCCTGGCTTTGCTACAAAGCATATTTCTGGGTGTGTCTGTGGAGGGTTTCCAAAGAATTTGCAAGTAGTCCAGCAAACTGACAGAGGAAAACACATTCTGGTTGTTTGTGGTACCAAGTAAAAGGTCGATAGTCTGAATGGAATAAAAAGGAAACAAGAAAGAAGTACAGTAAGTCCCTGACTTATGAATATTTGAGTTGAAAATTTCACAGATACTAATGGACCTCACATTATCAACATATGTAGATGCAAACAAATCTTAGAAGTAGCTCACCTGTCTGCTGAACATGTGACAGTATTTTTGTTCATATTGTTGAGTTTTTTATTGTAGACATTGTAGATTTGTGTCAAAGGTATATAAAACTCACTTTGTTGGACTTATGAAAGACTCAGATTTAGGAACGATCTCCCAAAACAGAACTCATTCATTAATTGAGGACTTGCAGCAGTTACATTTTTAATCAGGTACAGTGGGTTTGAGTCTGTGTGTCTTTTATTGCCATTGCCTTTGGAAGGTATTCTCCAGTTTCTTCAGCCTTTTGATGCAGACTTCAACCAGTGACCGATTCTTCCACACCTCTGGCCTTGGACTGCTGCTGCATCCACCATCCCTCTTCTCCTGCAGTTTCCACCTTCTTAGGTTGAGGAATTACCAGATTCTCCAACTCTGTGCACACAGATGACCACTGTGGACCATCCTGCCTCTGATGTTGTAGGCCAATATAAATCTTATTTCAAAATTATAGATATATTTGCTATTGATTGTTCCCCTAGAAAACCCTAGCCAATAAAACAAACAATATTTGGCACCTTCCAAGTGAAAGAGGCAAAGTACATTCTCTTCTGCAGCCTTCAAAGTGGATATGTTCTTTTGGGAAGATTCCCAGTAGAAGAATACCTGGGTCTAATGGGACTTCCAATCCTAGTTGTTTGCGGTGTCTCCATATTGATTTCCACAGTGGTTGCACCAGTCTGCACTCCCACCAACAATAAAGAAGGGTTTCTGTCTCCCCACAACCCCATCAGCATTTGTTATTGGTTGATTTCATGATAGCAGCCATTCTTTCTGGGGTGAGGTGTAATCTCAGCGTTTCTTTCATCTGCATCTCTCAGATGACCAGTGATGTTGAATATTTTTTCATATGTTTATTTACTGCTCTTCTTTGTCTGAGAAATGTCTGTTCATTTCAGATGCCCATTTTTGAATTGAGTCTTTATATTTGGGAGGTCTGATTTTTTTTTTTAGTTCTTTATATATTCTAGATAGTAGACTTTTGACTGAGGAACAGGTGATAAAGTTTTTTCCCCAGATTGTAGGTTGTCTCTTAGCTCTGTTGGTGATTTAGAATTAAAAGAATCATACCACAGTGATCTATGCACACCCATGTTTATAGTAGCACAGTTTGTAATACCTAAAACTTGGAAAGAGCACAATTACCACATCAACTGGAGACTGGATAAAGAAGATGTGGCTTTTTTTCTTTTTTTTGTATAAAATGGAGTACTACTCATCCATAAAGAATGAGAAACTGGAGACATTTTTTAGCTATGTGGATGCAAATTGAGGCTATCCTCTTGAAATAAATAGGACACACCTGTGTAAATACCAAATAGTTTCTCTGGTATGAAAAACTAAAGGTGTAAATAAGAATCAAAATGTATAATTGGGAGGGCAGAGAAGGTGAGCTGGTCCCAGCACCTGGAAGGAAGCTCCCCCGCAGCCATCCCAAGCTCCTAGGGCAGAGAAGCTGAGCCAGTCCCAGAACCCGGAAGGAAGCTCCCCCAGCTCCTAGGGTAGAGAAGGTTAACTGGTCCCAGCACCTGGAAGGAAGCTCCCCCACTGCAATCCCAAGCTCCTAAGGCAGAGAAGGTGAGCTGGTCCCAGCACCCAGAAGGAAGCTCCCCCACCACCATCCCAAGCTCCTAGGGGAGAGAAGGTGAGCCACGCGGGTACCAGAAGCACCCCCCCCCGCCACCCGGGAAATGAGAAGACACTTAAACAAGTCTCAAAAACAGACTTCTGGATCACCTACAGCAACCCCAAAGGGAAACAAGATAGAACAATCTGATCCTCAATCACTTGGACTCTGAACTAGCAACAAAAGAGGATCTGGGAAAAATGAAATTAGAAGTAATTACTCAGATAACCACAAAGATTTTGCTTATGGTGCAAGACATGATTAATAAATCTAGAGAGGACCCAGATAAAAAAATAAAGGATCTGAGGAACATGATGGAATCCCAACACAGGAAACAAATGGAATCCATAAAACAGATACAAACAGATTTCCAGGAGATTAAAAATTCCATGGAAAGTCTGTGCAGCAGAATGAACCAATGTGAGGATAGAATTTCAGATATAGAAGAAAAGATTGCAATTAGTGACCA
>NW_004624759.1:24710574-24720979 GCF_000247695.1 Heterocephalus glaber
TAAATTCAAATACAAGTTCTAGGGGCTCCTAGATATTTATATATTAGAAATTTTCAAAAAAGATATGATAGATCAGTGGTGTGAAATAATAATTTCAAACAATCTAACCATCTCTGAGTCTCAGGTGAAATGATAGAAAAATAGGGCTATCTGATAAGAAATTTATTTGAGGATAATCATATAGTTGACATTTTTATGAGTTTTATACATTTATCCATTTTAAAAATTAGTAAATAAATGATTGTACTTGTCAAAATAAAAAAATGTATAATTGATATTGTGAAATAGTAAGAAAATGTCTAAAGGGATAGGGAAAGTGGGAGGGAAAAGGAGTAGGGGAAAGGAAAGAAGGGAAAAGAAAAAGTATGATAAAAGGAAAAACATGGAAACAAAGACTTTGTAAATTGGCAAGGGCGGCCAGGGTGGAGGGAGGGCAGGGGAATGGGGAAAAGAATAACTAAGATACATCAGGTAAACATATAATATCCCAATGATAAATGGTACTGTCTTGTATACCTAAAATGTACCAATAAACTAAATGGGAAACCAAAGAGGATATGTTCTTGCAGAACTCTTGATTTGCAACTATTGTTCTCCACAACTTTGAGAAAAAAAAATTCTGTAAATTTACTCCACTCTTGTTTGTGTTAATGTTTTACAACTTCCACAGAAAAATAATGCTTTCTTATTTTGCAACTGTGCTGATCCCATTTGTATTTTGGCAATCTTAGGTCAACAGACATTTCAGATCATGAAAGTGGAAATCACATTATATTCTTATGTTGGACACAGAGTGTAGCATAAATCTTTTCATATAGCAGAATCCTGGAGACAGTTTCCAACATTAGCATCCCTGAGAGATTTATTCTGAACACCATACCTAACTACAACGATTATAAATTGATTGTTTGAAAGGTAGCAAAATTGATTATCCAGAGATATATTTTGGGGAAGGCATTCAAGGAAACATAGATTTCCTTGCACTGAAGATTTTAAGAAGTGACATACTAAATATCTACAACTGACAATTCTGAACACACACCCCATAGTGTTACAACTGACAATTCTTAGAGATGAAGTGACCATCTTAAAGAGGGATGGGATTTTTGTATATTATTTTGATTTTACTTCTGGCTCCTGGTCCAGTTTGAAAAGAGCTTGGGTATCATCACTGCTATCCTCACAGGAAGAAAAAAGGTGATCAAGCTGAAAATCAATAACTCTTCTCACAGCCACAATAGAATTAAAGCCATGGGGTAAATTGCTGCTTCCACAACTGCAGAGACAGACAGGTGAGTACAGAAAATCACAACTCATACAGACCAGTGTCTAAGAGTAGAATCACATCACTGGTGCCAGTCCTGGTAGGACTCTTGAATTATGACTGACAAATAACTGGAGGTTCAGTGTGAACTAGATTGAGTGTTAAAATCTGCATATTCCACCATCTTAAGTTCTTACATCTTCCATGAGTTTTAACTCTAGGAACCTCACCATTTTATCATGGTGAAAATCAGAATAAAATCCTCTCTTCCTTCTGACAGAGGGACAGTAAAAGTAACCATTTTCAACTATGACTGTATTTCACTGTTCTCCTTAACAAGGCCTCCTTCAAATGAAACTATTCACCATAGCCTGAGAATTTTTTGCCTCTGAATCTATCTGATACAAGTGAATTAACCAAGAACAAGAGTGCAAAACCCAAATGACAAAGTAGATGAATGGGATCTTATCAAAATAAAAATCTGCAGAAAGAAAGAAACAACAAAGTGAAGGAATAACCTACAGGATGTTAGAAAATATTTGCAGGTCATACATCTGCCAAAAGATAATATGTATAATATAAAAGAAATATAAATAACTCAATAGCAAAGAAACAAAAAACAAACAGAAACAAACAGTGCAATTAAAATGGGCAAAAGACAAATTCACATAATTTCATAAAAGAAGTATAGCTGGCTTGTTCCAGAAATCTTGGAAAAAAATATACGGAGACACAGAATTTGGGTAAAATAATAAAATTTCTACTTGTAAGCAAGCGGGAATGCCAGAAACTGGTCTGGTTAGTATCTGTGCACCCCTTTGTTCAGCATTTTCCTTTTGATATCCTTTTTAGCCATTATCTCATCCCTCGTGGTCTTTGATGTATAAATACAATTCTAGTTTTTACTTACAAGTCACAGACACAAGATAGGCACATACACATTGTAAATTTACCCTGGCACTGTAACTTTGTTAGGTTAATGAAGTTACTGGTTAAAGAGTCAGATTACTTTTACCTTAAACAAGGAGAGTTATGGGAAAAGCAAATCTTAAAAGAACACATTATTTATTTTGCTTCTACAACTACCTTAATATTCAATCTATTAAGTTATCTAAAACTTTTCCCTATCAGGCTAACAGGTATATATAACAATGGTCGACATGTCAATAGTACAAATTATGACAAAAATGATAGCAAAACCATAATAAGATATTATTTCGCTTCAAGTTGAATATTATCACAAAACAAAAGACAGCACATGTTGGTGAGGATGTGGAGAAAATAACATCGTTTTTTACACACTCTTAATTGAAATATGAATTAGACCTATTATGGAAAATATATGGTGATTCCTCAAAAAATTGAAAACAGAATAACTATATGATCTAGAAATCTCACTGCTAGGTAAATGTGCACAAATGAAATTAGTCATTCTAAGAGACATTAGCCCACCTATATTCATCACAGTGCAACTTACAATAACCAAGATAAAAATACACTGATTTTCAGAAAAAGAATGAAGAAAAATTATGGTGTGTACTCACAATGGAATATTCCTCACCTATAAAATAATAAAGTCCTGCAATGTGGATATACTTGGGAGACAGATTAAGTGATTTAAGCAAAAACAAACAAACACACACACACACACAAATACTCCATGATCTCACTCATAGGTTAATTTAAAAACAAAAGTAACAAATGGTAAAATATAGAGTAGGGGTTGCCAAAGGAGGAGCACAGGGGACAAGAAGGGGATGGGAAAGGAAGAGTTCAGTTAAAAGAACAAAGTACCAGTTTCATAAATAGAATTGGCATTGATGTTGTAGTACATGATAGAGTTATTAATTAATGTCTTATTTCAACATAGCTGGACAAAAGGATTTTAAATATTTCAGCACAAAAAAATGATAAATATTTGAGATGGTGATTAGCCTGATTGGGCATTCCACAATATATATGTAAATTGAAACATATATGGAATCTCATAAATTTGTGCATTGATTAAAATTATTTTAAAACAGAAAAACAAATTGGAGCTGAAGACAAATTATAGCCTTTGACATCACAATAGCAAAGTTAAATATAACTTAAAAATAAAACTTCACACTAAAGCCAAGTCTATTTCAATCCCTTATACCAATACATAGTATCTGATTTTCAATTATTCATAACAATATATGTATTTTAACATATATACAGATGTATGTATATATGACATGATAAAAGGCATAAAAAGGAGTACCATTTGAGCAGAAAAATCAAGCATCCAAACTATCCAGATATGGCAGAAATTTTGGAATTATCAAATTGAGACGGGAAAATAACTATGATTATGATGCAAGGGATATAGTAAAAATGGACAACAGATAATAACAGATAAATAATGCAAGCTTTATCAGAGAGACACAAGGTATCTCATTCATCCCTTTTGTCATGAAGTGATGGACAGGATGGGGTTTCCTTAGTCACCAAATTTACAGATTTTAGAATTCTCATATGACAATCTGAAAAATTCTCTTCTTTATTCATAATTCAGTTTATGGTATTTTGTTTAAAATTTGAACAATTAAGACATTTTAACAAAATGAATACCTTTGATGGGCTTACCAAAAAATGAGATACGGCTGATATAAGAAACGGTGACTTTGAAGATATGTTAATAGAAACTTCCCACACTGATATCAACAAAAAGTAAGAATGAGAGAATAAAATGGAATGTATCAACCAAGCACTGTGGGAAAATTCAGAATGTATATACAGATATAAGGAGAATAACAGAAACAGAAGAAAGGAGAAAGAAACAGAAGTAATATTTGACAATTCTCCATAGCTAATGGCAAACACCAAACCTCATAACAAATAAGAGGATTCCAAGCTAACACACAAATATTTCTATCTACATGTTATGTTTAAATCAAAGAATACCCAGGACACAGCTCAAAAACATCAAGAAGTTGGTGGATGAATGATCCACTTGTAAAAAAAAAAAAAAAGAGAGAGAGAGATAATAGATTCCTTCTCAGAAAAAATGAAAGCCAAAGGGAATGAATAAAGTATGCAAAATGTTGAAAGAAACCATTGACTCAAAATTCTGTTTTCACAAAAGTTATCCTTCAAAAATGAAGACAAGGGCCAGGGATTTAGCTAAGTGGTTCTGCTGCCTGCCTCGCAAGTGCAAGGTCCAGAGTTTGATCCCCGGGTACTAAAAAAAAAAAAAAGAAGAAGACAAAAAGACTTTCTTGGACAAACAATTTGAGGGAATTTGTTGCCAGTAGATCAGCCTAATAAGAAGTGTTTAAAGACATTTTTCACAGAGATAGAAAATAATATGGTCAGAAAGTTGCATGTATATCGAGAGAAAGAATATTGGAAATGGAACAGAGCAAAGTAAAACAAATATTTTATGTTGAATTATAGAACTCTCCAATTTTGCCTGAAAAATGTCATAATTCATAATGTCACTAAAAGAGGTCACATAACTCCTTATTACACAATTAGAAAAACTTTACTAGTTACAAGAATGTAATTACACAGTCTATACATTTATTTAACTGAACAATTGTTTCTTTTTGAAACAATGAGCACAGCCTTAACATCAATAAATATGATTTCTCAGGTAAAGTTGCCCATGGCAAACTGAACCGAAATGTTAATTTTTCTTTTCATAGAAACTCTAGCAAATGATATCAGAGAAATTTATAAAATATACTTCAAATTACTGAAAAATTTAAAGAGGAGAAAGTAATTGATGCATCTGTTTCCTGGCCATACTAAGTCATTAATTGTAGTCAGAATTCATGAAAAATGAAGCACTAGGATTCAAGATATGAGTACTAGAGGAAAAATAATAATTCAATCAAAATAACAGCACATGGAGATGAGGAAACAAGGAGACAAGGGAAAAGGCTTGGAGACAGGTAACCAAGGGAGAATAGCGAAGGAATTCCTAGGTCAAGGATAAATAGAAATCACAGGAAGACAGGAGGACTAGAATGCCAAGTGTTCAAATTGTGACGACAATCTTCAAGGAAAAATATGGGGATTATCAGAGAAAAATCTGTCTCCTGAGATATTTGGTCAAACAACACGGTTAAGAGTCCTTTTCTTCCTAAGGGAAATTAAATGCTAAAGGAATCATTATCTCCAGGAAATCACAAAACTACATGGGAAAGATATTTAATCATGTACATGATTGTACCATGTTAGTGAACATGGTTGATATAGTTTCAACTTTGTTCTGTATATATACACTACTTTGACAATTGTACTAGGTAAAGAGAGAAAAAGATCTATTTGTAGTCCATATGGGAAATTCATTTTCTAAAACATTACTTCTTCCACACTTGAATAGCAAGATAATAATTTTACAGATACATGGCTCATAGCATCAACCCCATTCACCATAACATGTGTGATCTTTAAAAATTCAAATAAATTCAAAATAAATAACCTGATTCCATTTCCCTCCTTGTTTTACTATTAATATTGGCATAAGTTCCCTGGATCTATTTGTGGAAAGGAAATCAGAACACCTAACAGAGTCTATAGAGCTGTGTATAAATAGTCCTTATTTGAGCTGCTTTCCCTCCATCCTTTCTACCTATATTTTGCTGCTTTAGGATTCCTGTGTTCTCCTTAATTTCTGAGACTCATTATTTCTTCACCCATAATAGACCTTCATATTTCATTTTTTCTGCTGGGAAGATTTTTCCACAGTTTTGTTCACTTGTAAGAATAATAAGAATGTCATTCTTTATTTACAACTCAGTTTAATTTCATTTGATATTTGAAAGCAAAATGTAGATATTTATGATTTCATTGTTTTTGTGCATACTGCCACTCTTAGTTTTCTCTTCAGCCTACTTGCACAAATATCCTATTTATTAAACTCTTGAAATCAATTTGCAGAATAAAATAACACTTAAAAATTTCTTCTACAACTCCTTTTCTGAAAAATTTATACATATATTGGTCATACCTTTGGTTGTGTCATATTATACTTACCTTGAGATATGTATCTGCCTGCCTGTGTGTAAGTCCTTACCAGTTCCCACCAGTCACATTTGGTATTTTGGATTGTAGAAGAATGGAATATCTCTGAAACCATCCTACTTTGAATGAGATATAGTCAGGGGAGGAGTTCTGGAGATGATAACTAATAAGAGATTTATACTTTTGTTACAGTTCCTTGGGAATAGTACTGGCCACCGTGTAGTGCGCAAAGGACCAGGGTAGCTCACAGAGCAAACAGAATGCTTGGCATTGTGGGCAAGCACCTTTATTTCTACTGGAAGGAATAGGAAAGGTAGAGCAATCAGGTTGAAGTTTGGCAAATCCGAAGGACTTCATTGGCTTTAGTAAGTAGGGACTGTCACTGTCTGTACTATGGTCCAGAGGTGATTAAGAGTTAGTGTACCATAACTGAAGATATAAAAATATAATAAAATTAACTGGGAGAATGGACTTATTTTGCTGCTAAAGGAGGTAAACTGCCTGGCCTCCAACTAGGTTATCAAACTAGGCCAAGACAGCTCAAGAAAAGCCACCATATCACAGAATATTTGAAAAATGAGCCACAGTAGAATTTCTAAGCATGTGAAAGTATAATTAGAAGATAATTTCACTATACTTGAAAAAATGGCTTAAAATGACAAATATAATTGGAAAAATGTGAAGTACAGACAGGTCAAACTCTAATGTAGTTCAAAGATATAATAATTAACTTATCTTTATGGTGCAATATTAGTAATATCAATAAGAAAATATTACCAAATATACTTTTTAAACAGAGAAGAAAATAATATATCTTTCTGGGTTTTAAATATTATAATTATGGAATGTTTACATTTAATGGATGCAGAATCATATAGTTATGCATCATTATGTTTAATCTTAGCCAAATAACTTATTGTTTATCATAAATAATGTGATTTAAAACATCTCTTATGCAGAAGATAAGGAACTTGAGTTTCTCATATGAATATGGGGATGGGGTGAACTTCATTCCCTGAAATGGTTAAATCCAATTGAGGATTCACTAGACTTATGTCAACATTTGACATTCTATAATTGATTTTTCAATTATAATAAAAATGTATATTATATTTTTCCCATAGGAATGAGGGTAGACAAGAGCCCTTGAGAAAGAATTTAATCAAGATAATTTTAGCACAAGTAAGAGAGTTATTCTGCATCCTTATTTTAAAAATCTTTTTAACACTTTTTAAAAAGTGTTTCATTTGCATGAGGGAATTTTAAAAATGAGAAACATGTAAAGAAAAACCAACAATGCATAAGTTCCACAGTAATGACTCACTGTGAATTAATAGGCATATTGTGAATTTTGCAGGTTTGAAGATTTTATATATATATAATCAAGTGAATCTACTTTCTTTTACAGGTAATATTGTCTCCAATGGCATTGATGAGGATGATTCAGTACAAAACGGAGTGCTTCTTAATAACAATATTCAAAACATTTCAAGAAAACTTAAATACATCAAACCTGGTTAAATCCAGTAACTTTCCTGATTGACATATCTGCAAGATGTGCAGCATGCTAAACAAGGTCAAAGAGTTATAAAAATAAATTTTCAGAAATATTATGATAAAAATCACAAACACTTGAGTAAAAGATCATTTCCTGAGAAGTTTACTTTTTTTGTTTAAGTAAATAAATAAAGATACACAGAGAGAAAAAAAAAACAATGAAACACATCTCAATAATACTTGAACTCTAACAGAAAAATAGTGGTTACCAATTGCAATGTGAACAAGAGGTTAAGAATTTGTGACAAATTTAATTTTGAAAGTATTATCTTGTAGATTTTTTTAAAAATACAATTTATATGCTCTGCAAATTTTTCTTTCTTACAGTGTAATATTCTTTTAAGTGTTTCTTATTGTTTACTACATAAAGTTTTTATGCCTTTATTATTAGATATGTACAATTTCAAACATACAAAAAAGGCAGAGAATTAAAGGAAATAAATAATAGTAATACCTCCTTCATCTGAGAGTTGGCTCTGATGAGCAGTAAACTGAATTGTCTCCAGAGATCCTGCTCCCAGGAATCCTAATGGTGGCCCATGGATAAATCCAGTGCAGGAGTTTTCAAATGGCCAAGAAAGGAAAGAAAATATTAGTACAGAAACAAAGACAAATCAATGAAAATTTCTATTCTTGTATGTGTGTTATTTTTATTTTGCTATTTTTACTGTTATAATTACATAGAAATGGCAATGTGGCTAAAATATTAATTTTTTTTTCAAGGCTGGTGATCAGATTCAGGGCCTCACACAGGTTAGGCAAGCAGGCTTTTCCACTGAGGCACATCACCCGTATTGCTTGTGTGTGTGTGTGTGTGTGTGTGTGTGTGTGTGTGTGTGTAATGTCTATTGATAAATTACTAAGTATTTAACATTCTCATATTTGACATTAGATTTTAGTTTTTCATTTATTTTTTAATAAACTAGAAGCCAACATCATTAGAATAAGAGAATTGAGCTAATATAAAAATTTAAGTGTATTTTACTACAGCAGCCTAGCTTCCTGCATATAATTGATTAGCATATTTGTGGAGTAACATTTTCCATTGATTTTATTTTACAAATGTTAACTTTAAACTAGGGAAAAGTATTATATTAAAATATACAATTTAAATATTAATAGCGATTTTTATATTTAGATATAACAGGAATCATTATTATAGATAAGAATAAGAGGCAATATAAAATATTTCTTCTGAAGGAATTAAATATTTCAAAAATTTGAATTTAAATTCAAAAATTTTTCAAGATTGAAAATTCCTGCAGTTTAATATGATAGCTTTCACTTATCATTCATAACATTTGTTAACTAAGGAGTACAATTTTTTGCATTTTTTTCTCTATTAGAAATTTTGCTTTTTTTTTTTTTGATGCTTCATTCTTGGGACTGCAATACCAGGTCGATGAGTGGAGCAGATGGAGCAAGCTCCTATTCCAACTCCCAGCTCCAAAAATCCATTTAATATATTGTCCTCAGATACAGGACATATCAGATATTAAACTGATAAGTACAGATACTCCACTTGATCTTAGCCAAAAGGCCAAGAAGAGATAGAAATTTTGCTTTTTAATGATATTAATAGGAGGCATAATATTTAAAAATTTAAATAGTATATAAAATAAACTTCATGTAGAATTGCACAAAATTCTCATCATTACATTTATGTTATTTATTTTGGTTTTACAAAATGAATTTTATATTTAAAAATGAAAGTATGCCTTCCCCCAGTGCACAGGAGGTGAGCAGCTCCCAGTGCCCAAGAGGAGGCTTCTGGGCCAAAGTGCCACCCCCTCCCCCAGCACACAAGAGGTGAGCCATGCAGGTGCCAGCAAACACCCCCCCCATGAGAAGACACATAAACAAGTCCCAAAACCAGACTTCCAGATCACCAAAAGCAACTCCAAAGGAAAATGAGATGGAACACTCCGATATGTAAACACCTGGACTCTCTGAACTGGCAACAAAAGAGGATCTGGGAAAAATAAAATCAGAAATAATTTCTCAGATAACAGCAGAGATTGTGCCCATAGTTCAACACATGATTAATAAATCTAGAGAAGACACAGATCAAAAAAAATAGAGGAGCTGAGGAACATGATGGAATCCATAAAACAGATACAAACAGATTTACAGGAGATTGAAAACTCCATTGAAAGCTTACACAGCAGAATGAGCCAATGTGAAGACAGAATTTCAGACATAGAAGATAAGATTGCAATTAGTGACCAGGAAAAGAAAAATTGCTTTAAAATTGTAAGGGGCAATGAGAAATCAATCCAGCAGCTACTAGACCATGCAAAGAAGAATAACAGAAGACTAATTGGAGTCAATGAAGAAACAGGAGAGAGTGAAGATGACATAAAAAAAACTGTCCACAGAAGTGATGGCAGAAAACTTCCCAAGCAGGGGAAAAGAACTTGACATTCAGATAAGGGAGGCTTATAGGATTCCAACTAGCCTTGATCAAAAAAAAATCTACATATAGGCATATAATAGTTAAAATTCCAGAAACCCAACAGAAGAACAAAATTCTACAAGCAGTTAGAGAAAAGAAACAAATCACATACAAAGGAAAGCCCATCAGAATCA
>NW_004624759.1:24736740-24794146 GCF_000247695.1 Heterocephalus glaber
ATCATTATATAATAATTTTATATGACCCTATAAAACTTCTCTGCAAAGTGGGGTCCTTGGGCCACCCAATCGGGACCTCTCAGCCCATCAGAAGCTTTCCTATCATAAATATCTTCCCACTTTTAACCTCTGTTGCTCCCAGGACTCACTCTTTGACTTCTAGAGAACAAGAACTTGGCGTATCATACAGTTAACAGGTTGGGAGATATAATATTTCATAGTTCATGTGGGTACAACGTGAACCACACCCATGAACATAGTGTAGCAGGTATAGTCACTTAGGTAATGGTGGTCCAATTGGGAAGTGAGTCATGTAGCAAGTGTGGATGGAAAGAACAAGGATTCTCCTAGGAGATCGTGGGTCCAGAGGTCTCTGGTCATCCCCAGGGTAGTTGATGTCTATCTATACTTCACTAACTCCAGTTCTTTAAAGAAGTATGTGGGTCTGTTCATCTTGTCTCCATCGTGAGGCATGGTTTTCAGCCAATGTGCAGCTGTTGTGTGTTTCTCCTTTGTCCTGGCCCTCTGGAGGACTTAGCTTTATCTGACTACCTATAATATTTTCACCTAGTTCATCTATATATACTAGTTTCCTGTGAGCCATGACAGAACAAGGTGAATTCATTCATATATAGACAGAAATGAGACATAGAGAAGAGCCTGAACTTTGGCCTGATCCGTGCTGCTCTGGGCAGCAAAGGCAAAGACCTGGAGCTTGCCACACCTTTATTCATAACATCAGCAGAAACAAAAGTAGTAAACTACTCAGAAGGCAGTGGCAATAATCCTAGAACAATGAGGAACCATGCAGATGAAGATTTTGTTCCTCCCAGGAAGTCTCCAGATGGTGTAGTCTTGCCCTGGAGTATCACAGCACCTTTGAGGTCTAGCTGTGACTGGAGAAGAAAACGGAGTTATATTTTAACATGTCATAGCTGACCAGTAGGCAGGAAAACTAGGCCCTAATCATGACTTACTTATGAAATGATTTTTTCCCCAAAGTCATGTGGAATTGCTCCCAACACATAGGTGTTCAGTAGTGTTGAAGTAGCATGGCGGGGAGTGAGAGAAGGCATCTGGAAGTAGCAATATTTAAATGAGACCTGAAGCATGTGTATTTATGACTGAGGTAAAATGATGACATGGAGAATTAATTTGCAGATAGAAGAGACAGCATGTGCATTTTGGGGTACATGCAGATGGAAGTGTCATGATGTTATATTATGTCAACTTATTTAGGGTTATTGGAGAGTTTTCCCAGAAAACATTGTCATATACATTTTCACATCTTTGTGGATATTCTTCATGGGGTTCTTATGAGTTGCTGATAGAGTTCTCTACCAGTCAAAATGGCACCGACAGTCCTACATTCTAAAATGGTTCCCTCTTACACAAATGAGCCGCTTCAGAAAAATGAAACCTACCCCCTTTGGAGAAGCAAAACCTAACTTGTTGCTCCATCCAGCTACCTGCATAGCCTTCCAATCACCCAGTGTCCTGTTGCCTGCTCAATAACCTGACCAATTCTCAAATCTCACTGCACCTCTCGATATAAACCTCACCCCAGTTAGTCTACCCTCTCTCGCCATTGTTTGAGGTAGCCCAGCTGCTCTTTCCCCCCAGTAAAGCCTTGCCTCTGGAAAAAAAAATTATATGATCAAAAAATCCTCCTTTTACAATTTTTAATTGGAGTAATATACACATAACACAAAATGATCCTTTAAAAAATGTTTAAGATCATATTTCTGTGATATGAAGAGCATTTTTAAGACCATAGTTCAGTGTACATTGTTATACAGTCACTCCTACCATACCTCTCCAGAACACTTTCTCTTTTGCAAAATTGAAACCATCTGCCTATTAACAATACTTTTACTTTTGTCAATCCAGATCCTGGTAACAATTCTACTTCTATCTCTATGAATTTGTCTATTCTATGTATTTTATATAAATTGAGTAGTGAGAAGTATGTCATTTTGTGACTGGTTTATTCCTGTTAGGGTAATGTCCTCAAACTTCACATTATAGCATGAATTAAAATTAGCTAAATTGTATCCTCACTGTTTGCACATATCACACTTTATTCATTCATCTGTTGATGAACACTGGGATTAAGTCCATCATTAGGCTATTGTGACTAGTTTTGCTATTGACATGGGTGTATAAATATGTCTTTGAGACACTGTTGTCAATTATTGTAGATAAACCCAGAAAAGGAATTTCTGGATAATATTGCAGTTTTATTCTTAAATAATAGTGGATTCTCGCTGTTTTTCACAGTGGTTGCATCAGTTTTTATTTCTACCAATAGTACACAAGTGTTCCAATTCCTCCACATCCTCCCCAATACTTGCTATTTTATTTGATTGTTGTTTGTTTGTTGGTTTGGTTGTGTGTGTGTTTGTATTCATAATAATCACTTTCATGAGTGTTAGGGTCTATCTCATCATGCCTTTATTTTGCATTCCCTAATGATTAATGATGAGGAACGTCTTTTTAAGTGTATGTTAACTATTTGAATATATGTTTATAGAAATATTTTCAAATACTTTGTCCCTGCTTGGATCAAGTTGTTGTTGTTGTTGTTGTTGTTTTTGAGTTGTAAATACCATTTTGTGTTTATTTCAAAATGTTGCTTCATGGAAAATAATTTGGTTATATATATGTATATATATATATATACACACACCATTAGATTCACATGTACAAATATGAATGGTAATGATAGATTTTATAGCTTTGTACTTAAATTGCCTTATATTATTTTAATCTAATTATTAACCTCCCAAATAAATTAAAGTACCCAAGGAAATATACTAAAATTACTTTCTGCATTTCTGATTGACTTATTTTTGGCAAAGTACTATCTCATTTATTTTGTAATAAAAATCTTAATCAAAAACCAGAATCTGGGAAGAGCCTTGAAGAAATCCAATAATTCATTTTCCCTTTTCTTACTCCCCCGCAACATGGCTTAGTTACAGAAGACACTATAAATATGTTTAGGAATAATAGTCAAATTGGAAAAAAATTGAATATTAGAGAACTGTTATTTATAAAATAGAAAGTAAAGATTAGGACTCTAGCTCAGTGTAAAATGTTGCCTAGCATGTATGAGACCCTCACTCAATCCACAGCACTGAAAAATAAAAATGTAGAAAATAGAAAGTGGTATACGGTAATATTCATAGAAATATTACATTACCAATATGTTGAAAAATAATAAAAATAGAACTGTAAATTTGAAAGCAAAAGTGCATTAATTCTTGTACCAAAGAGTGGCTTATTTGCATCATCATTATGATAAACAGAATTAATAGAAGACAATACAATGGTAAGAAAATATATTTACATCTGAAGTGGTAAATGAAAGATGCATGTAGATATGAAAATTATAAAGTACTATATTTACTCAATAGTGTAAAGTTTCTAACAGGAAGTTTTACAAGAAAATATAAATTTAAAAATATTGTATGTGAAGCAGAAAACCAGTAAGGAGGCCACAAAAAACCATAATCAGAAAAACAAAAATAAACCTAAAAAATGATGTGACTAAATGAACACAGTCTTACCTATCACAAATAGCTTAGAGCAGACCTCAAGATTGGAAATTTAGCTGGCATCAACCAATTTCTAAATTATACAGTTTAAATGCTATGTTAATTTTTTGTACCTGACACCATATGTAGAACAGCTATATTGAAGTAAAAGTTGCTTAGCATAATTAGTTAAAATAGAAACTTACAGATGCCTTTTAATGTTACTCTCATTCATTTGCTTGACGATATAAAAATTTGTACAGTTATGTGGTTAAGGATATAGGATGCTTGTCTAAAATTTTCCTCTGCCTCCAATTCCATGTAAATTAAAAGAGGTTTCTTACATTGTCAAATCCATAAAGCATTTTTCCAATTGATAACATAGTGAACTTGATGATGCTAAATGACTTTCTTTCTTAGGGTCTCTCGAATATCAAAAAGGTAGCATACATGAAGTCATACATATTCTAAAATATAAATTCTGAATAGTTTCTCTGGTGTGAAAAACTAGAAGTGTAAATAAGGATCAAAATATATATTTGATATTGTGAAATAGGAAGAAAACATCTAAAGGAGTAGGGGAAGTGGGAGGAGTAGGGGAAAGGAAAGAAGGGAAAAGAAAAAAATATGAGAAAAGGAAAAAAAGTAGAAACTAAGTCTTTGTAAATAGGGAAGGGCGGAGGGGGTGAAGAGAGTGCAGGGGAATGGGGAAAGAATAAGAACCAAGAGACATCATGTAAAGGTACAAGACCACAATGATGAATGTAACTGTATTCTATACTTAAAATGTAGCAGTAAACAATGGAAAATAAAAGAAAACAGAAATGCAGAATAGACTGAATATTAAGAGTCAATCATGGGCTGGGGATTTAGCTCAGTGGTTCTACTGTCTGCCTCACAAATGCAAGGTCCCAAGTTTGATCCCTGGTACCACAAAGGGTAAATGATAGACTGAAAGTTGGTTTAAGGCTAATATCTGTCAATTATTAATTGTTATTGGACTGGCTATCCTATAAAATTTTGTATTGATTTTTTAAATAGGTTATTATTCCTTTTTTAATATTGTTAAATTGTTATAAGGAGATAATGATATAATATATATGAGAAACTTCATTGAGTGACTGGTAAAGAAGAATAAGACAATGTCTCTCACTGATTTAGGGGTTTTTTTGTTTTGTTTTTGTTTTTGTATTAGGGATCAACTCAGGTGTGAGGCAGGTGCGGTGCCACGAGCTAAACCCCTGGCCCTCACTGATTTAGTTTTTAATGAATAATAAACCTCAAAATAATGTTTTGGCTTTAAATGAGAGTGTACATATGATGCTGTGCTTTTTTCGTGTACTTTTTCAATTGTAAATTTTTGGTGGTGTTGATAATTTCCTAGCGCAAATCTGTCCTGCCTGTCACTCTAACTAAATGTAACCCATGCCTCCCAGGTCTATGGCTCCAAGCTGGACATGTGAGTAGTTGTTTGAAGTATAACTGTGAAAGAAACCCATATTTTGCTTGTTTGTTTATTATAATAGAGAAGATGTATGTGTGCACATAAATATCATGGAACATATTCATCTAATTATATTTGAGTTGTTTTGTATCTATCTTATAGTAAATGTCATGCCAGGATACTCTACTTAAGCTGTGAGTGTGTATTATGATGCATCTATTCATACAACACTACGATTAATCAGCCTTATGAAATGTCAGTTTGATAGAGTATGTACATTACTGAAATTGTTACTTATTTTAAATTCTCTAGTTTCTTTCTAATTATTTTATTATTTTAAAAGACTTTAAAATATTTAGAAGAGATTTATAGGCAGAACAGTATCTTTGTAAACATCACTCAAGACTTCTAATTGAATTTGCTCCCAGCTCTAAAAACATCTGCCATTTGTTACATCATTTATGTTGAACCATGGAGAAAAAGAGATACATCACAAAAAATGAGATAAATTTTTATTATAATATGCCATGAAAACATTGTTTTATTTAACCAATGTAACATTTTATTGGGGGTAGTAAACAAGTTAAGACGATACATTCCATTTTTTAATGAAGTATTTTACTCTGTCATAAGGCTAAATTCTACATGAATGCATTGGAGCTCATCAAAATTTTATACCAATAAACTTAATGAAATAAATTTTATGCAAAGTATTTTGAGCTGGATAAATCCTGAAAGTTCAAAATGAAATGGATATGTCTATTCTATAGGACTTTAAAAAATAATTACCAGGGTTACTTCTGTCATGACTCCAGGGCATGAGACTCAACAATGATGTAAACATGGGAATTTAGTAGAAGAGAAAAAAGCTTCAATTTTATTAAATTGTGAAACACAGAGTTTATTTTAAACGAATCAGATTTTACATTGAAAACAGCACCTTAATTTTACATTGTTTTAGGGTTCTGAGCCACTTTCAATAATTTTTAATATTAATGGCAGAATATGCAATATATACTGATTTAGCTATAATGGTCATTTGTAATTTGTTTTAAATTTATGTTAAGCAGTTTTGAATTTCTCTTGAAGAGAGGCACATATCTGGATTCATATATTTATTTTAAACTGTATTCTAAAATTACAGTATTTTGACATAGGTTAATCAAATCAATGTTTAGAAACAATAGATTATTGCATATAAATATGCAAATAAAATCAATCCTGAGTGCTACGATGTCTGTTTTAATAACATAGGTAGTAAATGTAAAAATATTTTCAAAATATGTATTTCTGAAAATTATACCTAACATATTCAATCTTAGGTAAACTACTTATGAGATATTCTATTATTCGAATTAGAAAGCAGAAATATAAGAATCAAAAGTTAATTAAACTATGCTTTTTGGATACAGGCATGATGTATGTATAAAATCATAGTAACAACAGATTTATGGAAATCTCCCAATCTCTCTCATTTCTCTGTCATTTCATTACATATATATATATATATATATTTACTTTTATTAGTACTTTTATGCCATACATAATGATTACATTCATTCCAGGAAATTAGTTCATGTACGTAACATATTTCAATTATTTTTTCCCTCTAGTCCCCACCACCAACATAGTTTTGCAGCATCAGATAAATATTCTTCTCAGGAGCACATGAAACTTTCTCCAAAATAAACCACATACTAGTTCGCAAAGTCTGTTTAAAAATATATAAGAGACTCAAAAATACTTGAAGTGTACTATTAGACCATAATGTAATGAAACTAGACATCACAGAAGAAACTACAGAAAACATAGAAATACCCAGAAAATTAATAACACAATCCTGAACACCAAAAAGGTGAAGACAGGAAGGAAAGAAGGAAGGAAGGAAGGAAGGAAGGAAGAAAGAAAGAAAGAAAGAAAGAGAAAGAAGGCAATAAAGAGAAAGGAAGAAAGAAAAAGAAAGAAAGAAGAAAGAAAGAAAGAAAGAGAAAAAAGAAAGAAAGAAAGAAAGAAAGAAAGAAAGAAAGAAAGAAAGAAAGAAAAAGAAAGAGCAGGGAAGTAGTTGAAGAAATTCTGTAAGGAAACATATCTATGGGTCACAATGACAGCAGTCAGAAGACAGAAGCAATCCAAGTCCAAACTAAAATTGAGGAGAGAAATCATAAGGATCCAAGTAGAAGTTAATGAAACTGAAGATTGAAAAAAAATCTCAAATTGTAGAGCTGGTTCTTTCAGATAATAAACAAAATAGATAAATCCTTAACCAAACTTATCAAAACAAAGAGAAAAGCTCACATCAATGTAATTAGAAATGAAAAAAAGGAAATTACAATGTAACTATTAAATCCTGAATATAGTTAGTAACTACTGTGAAATATTATAGTCCAACAAACTGGAAAATGTTGAAGCAATGAGCAGATTCCTAGATATATATGTATTACCAAAACTAAATCAAGAAAGCAAAATTAAATCAATCCAATAACAAGCAATGAAATTGAGGCAGTGATAGAAAAAAAAAAAATACAACTAAGAAAAGCCCAGGACCTGATGGAATTACTGCTCCATTCTACAAAACCTTTAAAGTTATTATATCACTAATACTTCTCAAACTCTTCAAGGAAACTGAAAGGGAAGAAGTGCTTCCAAAGTCATTTTTGCAAGCCAGCATCATACTGATCTCCAAACCAGACCAAAAAAAAAAAAAAATCAAACTCTTTAATAAACATATATGCAAAACTTCTCAAAAAGAATTTGGTAAATAGACTCCAATATTATAGTCAAAAGAATCATACATCATAGCCAAGGAAGTTTTATCCCAAAGTTGCAAGGATGGTTGAAAAAATGTGAATCAATAAATGTAAAACACCACCAAAAGGAAGCAGGGGAAAAAACCCATAATCTTTTCAATACATGCAGTAAAACCTTTTTACAAAATCCAATACCCATTCATGATTAAAAGCCCTGAACAAAATAGGAATAGAAGAACCTTACCTGAATCTGATAAAAGCCACTTGTGACAAACCAACATGCATCATCATATATTTGCTGGATAAATGTAACCTTGCTCTTTAAAATCAAGAACAAGACTAGGATTTCCACCATCACTTCTGCTCTATTTAGTACTTGAAACATTAGCTAGAGTAATCAGGGAAGAGAAAAAATTCAGAGGGATATGTTTAGGACAGGAAGCAGAAACAACTCAGAAGAGAAAAACAATCTTGGGCAATAAGAGCAAAGCAGGTAGCATTACAATTTCTGATTTCAAGATATAATACAAAGCAACAGGGTTTAAAACAGCATGGTATTGGCATAAAAATAAAAGTGTAGATCAATGGAATAGAATAGAAGATACAGAGATTTCTGAGACACATTCTATTGAGTGATAAATGGAATTTAGCATTCAGCACACTTCGCTACCCAGTAACATTTTGGTCAAGAGAGAGAAAGAGCGAAATCAAACTGTGAGAAAAGCTGACAGTGCTGCCTTTGGAAAGTCTACTGTCATGCTGACTCAGCACAGATCAGATACAATCATGTTGTAGTGTCTCTTTATTGCTACAATGACACTTCTCCACAAATCAAAACTCAGTGGCTTATATAGACAGTTTTACATTTCACAGGGTCTCACAGGTCAGTGAGATGTCTCTTGTATTGGCTAAGGAAGAGCTGGATTTATCAGTCTGTAGTGTAGTTTCTGTTTCTGTGTCTCTATGTATTCTTCAGCCTGCATCAAGCTGATATACTTTTCTCAGGCACATCACCAAAGAATAAATGACTGACAGAAACAAAAGTTATCTTTTCAAACCTGGGGTCAGAATTGTACTCTTGATATAACTCTAGCCATATATTCTTGCCCCAGGGAAGCCATAGGACACACAGCAGTGAGACTGGAAAGTACATTGTGCACACCATGTGCACCATTACAAACTCAGATGATAAAGAGTATGAGTATATAATTCCAATAAAGATTAACAGTGGGAAACAGAATAATGATCTAATTCCAAACGTATTTTCTTATTCTATTCAAATTTAGTAATTAGTAGAAGGAGGAAAAAGAGTGGTAAAGAGGCTCAGAATTACATATGTACACCTTCATAGGATGAAAATATCAATTGTAGAGAAAATTTTTTCCTTTAAAAGCTAGTAAAATTATTAATTAAATGAGTAAAGATAATATTAAAATAAGACTTAGAACAAAATTTATTTAAATAGGGTAATTTTAGAGAGTCATGAAGAATTATTTCATTTAAACTAAGTATTTAGGTGTTGACCTAGAGCAATATAGAGGAAATGGAAGAGCTCCTCTTCAGATACCCGTTACTGTGGTTTGAGGTTACTATATCTTAGAAATGTTTGCTCCAAAATCAAGACTAAGGCTTTTTTAAGATTTGTTGTTTTGCCAAGAAAATACTCAGCTTCATTGTATGTAAGTGAATTGATTGTCTCAGTTTTAGAAACCAAAGTTTAATTATGTAATGCAGGGAAATTTACTGGACAAAACAGTTTAAAGCACATTGTCAGATTATCAGAACAAACACCTATTCAGGGGTGGTAATTTTAAGAAAGCTTAAATGAGCTTAATGAAAAGAAAAGGCTAAATATAAAAACTGATTACTTTTACTTTTTCCTATATGTATTTTAGGAACATATTTAAAAATAACACCTGCAGTGAATAATACCTTAAACTTTTCTAAATAGAAGTAGAACAAAGAGCTTACTTTTAATTTAGAATCTTCATTTCTAGCTTTTAAATTTCAAAAAGTTCCTTTCCTTTCAAAAAACTGACATAAAACTAATTTATTTCATATGACACCATTCATAAAGTCATTTTCAGAAAGTAAGTACAGTGATGGTGATTAACACTTAATTTTGTATATAAAGACAGTTATTGGATATATATTTTGTTACAACTTTTAATATAATGTAAACCATTGTGTGATAGAAGTATTTATATGTTAAATATTAGATAATATACTATAAGTAAAAATTTCACCAACAGTATACCTGATATGTTTTATTGAATATGTTGTCATTGATCTCATTTCTCTTATAATATTAAGGAGCTCTTTAATAAAGTATTCAGTTTAACTCTCAGGGAAATAAGTGTTATCACTAACATATATGTATATATACATATGTCATATCTTTAATAGTACAGGATTCTTAAATTTTATACAAGTAATAAATTATTAGCACTAGTTAGACTATAGAATGTTAAGTAATCATGTATTAATCCAAACATAAACATCAAAACTAATAAGGATTTATGCATATAACACCAAAGGCTAACACAGGATATAAATGTGAAAAATGTTTGACTAACCTATACGAAAATACCAGGAAAATTAATTTTATTCAGAAATAATAATTGTTAAAAATAATAAATGATCATTATACCTAATAATATATATAAATCTTAAGACATTGGTTGTTTTTTCTATCTGATTTTTCATAATTATTTATCGGATATATGTTTTTCAAATATTTCCCCCTAAAACTGGCGTTTCTATTCATTAGCTTTGTGGTATCTTTCACAGTGCAGATGTATTTGATTATAACAGTATTTTTTGTGTCTGGTACCTTTAATATTGTATATGAGAAGTCATCATCAAACAAATCTTAAGTTGCCTAAATTTTCTGCAGTTTTTTCTAAATGTTCTATGATAGTATTTTTTATACCTCAATGATCTCTTTGAATTGGTTTTATTATAAGTAGAAGATCTGTGTCAAGTTTCTTTTCCTCATGTGGATGTCCATTTATTACAATACAATTCACTGAAAAGTATCACTGCTCTATTAATTGCTTTTGCTTTTTCATTAATGTTTAGTGCACTATATTCTTTGCATGCTTTTGTCTATTTTATGGGCTATTTATGTATTCTTTCACTAATGCCATAGCTCCCTGATTACTGTAGCTTTATTTTTGGGCTGCAAATATTGAAATCAGGTAGTGTTAATTCCATGACTTTGTGATTCTCCTTGATGGTTTTGATTGCTCTTTTGAGTTATGTGGGTTTTTATTGATACATTAGAAATAATTTTTTAATAAAAACAAAATAGATTGCTGGTATTTCAATTGGAATTTTATTGAATTTGTAGATAAAGTGACATTACTAATTTTAGGCTACCCAACGACATGTGACTCAATGTGATTCATGAAGATACAAAGGTCATATTTGTTATAACATCTCCAAATTTATAAATTGTATGTAATCCTGAAGAAACATTGTATATCCTTATTGAAGAATATTCTACAGAAATAACTAGGATTTATGTTACCGAACATTCAAGGTCAAGAATGCAAAAGATTTATGTGATATTAAAGTAGACTAAATAGGTCTAATGATAAAATTCACTGTTTAATATTCTATTGCATTTTAGATGAAAGAAAATTGTAATAAATAATACTATAGAGATAACCAATGAAATTCTAAAAGGGATGTTGATTAAGAAACAGTACTACATTGACATATAATTTCCTAAGTTTGATCACTGTACTTTAAATAATAGATTATTTTCATCTTTAGATGATATATTAGAACCAACACATCAAATTATCTCTAATTTGAGAAGAATATTGCATCTGGAAAAATGCATAGATGATAGTTTCATGTATTAATTTTTCAATTTGTCAACAATTTTCAAATTATGTATAATGTTTCAGATTTGTATAATATGTTAATCTTCCCTCCAGAAAAAAAGATTTTAAGTACCATAGACTCTAATTAAGTTTTTACTCTAAATGTATTCATCAAATTGTTTTAGGCAAACAGGATTTCTTGTTATATTGTAACTAAGCAACTAGGCTGCAATAAGTCTATATGATTAGAACAGATTCTCGTTATCTTTCCAAAAGGCAAAACCCCATGTAAGTTGGTAGATCAGAGATCCCACAGAATCCTCTTTCCTGTGACTGCACAACATTGCCTGACTCAGGATGGCAAATGATTAACTGTGAAACTACACAGAAGAAAGAGGAGATCCAACTGGGCAGAGAGAAACAGACAAAGGGAAAAACTACATGATAATAAAGGAGGATGCTGAAATAAAATGCAACTAGGTTCGATCTTCTTTTCTTTGTTGAGAATTTTGAGTAGATGGCACTAGTGGAATGCTATGCTTTTCATTATTAAAAGATTGTGGATAGAATGGGTTGATGGCCATTCAAGCAATATAAAAGGATGTAAATCAACATCTTTTGCCTAAAGCAAAGAACATGAATGATAAAGATTTTGGCCTCAAAATAAATAATCATAGAAATTAACTGTAATTTATTCAAGAAATTAAGACCCATCAGCCATTCGCATTATCCATGTAGAATACAGAAATAAAAGAAGAGAAGCAAAAGTGGCCCATTGTCGTAAAATATCAATAAATATAGAAGAAATGATGGAGTTCAGTAATCATTAATGCGTGCTAAAATTGTGAGTGATAATATAAAGAGAAACAAGCTATGAAGATAATTTTACTGTATCTTTCCACAAATTACCCTTTTCCTTAAATGAGACAGGAAGCATTTTTGTTTTCCTTGCTGAAATGGCAGCAGACTTGTTGGTTTTCATAAAAACAAATTCCTGAATACAATCTGTTGATGGATAGCTTTTCAGGGAAGGATAAACATATGGTTCACTATTAATGACAGAACTAGATCTTTTCTCAGAGCCTTAAGTGACATTTTCATCCTGGGTCCTCTCAGTAGCCCTTATCAAACTAAAATACTTCAATTGGAACTTCTGAAATATTGCATAAGCATTCTTGGTATGAGTTTTAGTGCCATGACACTCTTGCATGCATAAATTCTTATAGAAAATTTGGACATAAGAGCTTGGAAGAAAACAAGTTCGATTTAGAGTCACAGAATACCAGATATCAATTTCAAAATGTCTTCTCTATTTCATTAGTTGTTTTTTTTTTTTTTTCTGAGAAACACATTCAATCACTGTTATACACTGTGATTTAAAAACAATAATACACTCACCATCATGGACCAACTTCACCTTACATGTGAATCTTGCAAAAGGAGATGAAAGGAAGAAAGTAAGTCTCTGTGTCTTCAACCAGGATAATTATTTGGTCAACAGGTGAATGGCGTGGCCAAGTCAGTACACACTGCAGAACAAAACAACTGCATATATGTGGCCTCCTTTTGTCATGTACACAAAGAGCTGCTAGGTCAGTAGCTTCACATATTTAAGCCTTATTCCTGTGAAACAAACATGTCAATAGAATTGGTGATTTGTTGCCTTCTGTGGGAGAATAGCTCCTTCTAATGGTTGCAGAGAAGTTGTGTGTCCACATGCTGTTGATAGGCTTGGCCATGCTTTCTGTATCTGGCATCTGTTGCTTTAACAAATCTGGGAAAGTTAGAATTACAGAAGCAATTGAAGGCCAGTTGAGAAGATGTTGGTGTATCCTGGAGAAATAAATCATGATCTTGAAATATGACCTCAACCTTTGACCTCCTCTGTATCCATGAACATCATAGAAAAGCTTTCCACATGTTCACAATTAAGTCCATATTTTGGGCAGATGATTGGAGAAGATAAACATTAATTCTCTTTTCATGAAGTTCTATTTATCTCAAGTATCTTTGTTATCGAAGATGGCATGCTAAGTGATGCTGTTAGATTCTTGTCCCTCAGTTCTATTGCTATTTCTTTCCCACTATTTCTCTGGACAAGCATCCACTCCAATGGAATTTGGTGTACAGGTATGCAAGAGAGAAATATTTTCTGGGACTTTTGAAATGACCCCATGAAACTTGTGAAATTATAACTCCAATTCTATGCTATCAATAGTCTTGTATATCAGCATTCATGAAGACATTGTTTATATTTTCCTGAGAATTGTTTAGAAATAAAGGCATCTAAACTGAACTTAAAATCTTTGCTGAAACCTAGCTCCAATCCCCCTAGAAATGGTTTACACAATGAAAACTTGGGTGATGTCAATAGTTTGCTTTTCTTACCCAGGGCTATTTCTACAGATATCTTATCAAATTTAGCAAGGCCAGATACAGGCATAAATTCTGAAAAAGATTTTACAGCAACCTGGGCCTCTGAATCCCTGGTGATAGAGAGTACCTTAAAAATTTTGTTATCATCCGGCCAGGCACCAACTCTTGAGTCATCTTTTTGATGCCGGTTTCTGTCTTGTAGGTTTCTGTGTCTCTGAGGATGAAACATAGGTGTTGCATCTCCACTTAGATCTACTAAGAGACATTTCTGGCCAAGGTGGCAGCCATCCTGCAGACAATGCAGCTGGAGTGCACCAGGGTCATGGTTGGTAACAATAAGGCAATGGGTAGAGCCAGGACACAGGGGAAGGAAGTAGCTACAGCCACCTTGCCTACAGAATTCTACATTCGACTTTCTAACAGGCTTCAAAATAGATAAATTATAATGTATGATACTCATAATAAACATAAAACAATAATACAATCCCTTCAAATAAGCACAGAACATTCATGTAGTTAAATTTTCTGGAAATTCTCAAGGGGAAAAGTTATTGCCGTACAATGAATCATACAGAAAATTGGTATGAGTATGCTGAAAGAATATAAATTCTCAAAACATTCTTTCTTATAGTGTTGAAGTTATAAATCGAAGTTAAGGATGGCATCTTTGGTGCTTTCTACAAGTTATTTTACAAATATTTATTCATATTGACAGGTGGATTTCATATTTGTCAGAATAGTTTTTTTACTCATGTCTTTGGAAACTATTGAATATAACTGATTACAAAATTACTACATGATAAAATCTTGTTGCATTTCAAGTGCTGTGCTAAGGATTATCATACAATTAGTCTACTGATGCTTTCTGGAGATTTACAAGTTTTACAGCTCAATTTAAAGCATGCACAGATTAGTGCACAGATTGAAATCCATGTTCCAGCTACATTTATAAATTTGTGTAATTTAACTTAGTTTCCTACAATGAACTTTGTAAAACGGAATTGTGATGACATATGAAACATTATTTAAATTCATTATAACTTTACAGATTCATATATGTTGATTGATAGTGATAAGGTAATAATACATATTTCATGGGGAAAAAGAACATTGCTATCATAAATAACTTTTACAGAGAGGTATTGTCAAGGGCATATTACAGTGATAACACCCTAACAATCCAGGGTACTAAATAAAAAGTTGAAATTTGCTAATTTTTTTATTAAATTATTTTATCGGTACATTGTAGGTATACAACACAATTACATTCCTCATTGGGAATTGTACCTTTACATAATGCATCTTGGTTCTTATTTTTTCCCCATTCCTAGCCCTCCCTTCACCCCCTCCACCCTGTCTTATTTACAAAGACTTTATTTCCATTTTTTCCATTTCTCATCATTTTTCCTTACCCTTCTTTCCTTTCCCCTGCCCCTCCCACTACCCCTACCCCTTTGGACCTTTTCTTCCTATTTTACATTTTCAATTATTCATTCTAAACATTGGTACATTTTAGGTATACAATATAATGACATTCATCATTAGAAATTTTCACCTTTACATAGTCTCTCTCGGTTCTTATTTTTCACCCTTGCCCAGCCCTCCCTTCAACCCTTCCATTCCTCCCTATTTACAAAGATTTTTTTCCTATTTTTACATTCTCTCATATTAATCCCATTCCCTTCTATCCTTTCCTCTAGCCCTCCCACTTCCTTCCCCTTTGCCCCTTTTCTTCCTATTTCACATTACCTATTATACATTTAGTCCTTATTTAAACTTTCAGTTTCTCACACCAGATAAACTATTTGGAATTTATTCATGTGTGTCCTATACATGAAAAAATGTTCAACATCACTGGTCATTCGAGAGATGCAAATGAAAACAACGCTGAGATTCCACTTCACTCCAGAAAGAATGGCTGCTATCATGAAATCAACCAATAACAAATGCTGGTGGGGCTGTGGGGAAAGAGGATCCCTGCTCCATTGCTGGTGGGAGTGTAGACTGGTGCAACCACTGTGGAAATCAGTATGGAGATACCTCAAAGAACTAGGACTGGAAGTCCCATTTGACCCCACTATTCCACTGCTGGGGATCTTCCCCAAAGAATTAAAAGAATCATACCACAGTGATATATGTGCACCCGTGTTCATAGCAGCATATTTTGTAATAGCTAAAACTTGGAAACAGCCCAAATGCCCATCAACTGGAGACTGGATAAAGAAAATGTGGCTTTTTAAATAAAATGGAGTACTCCTCAGCCATAAAAAATGAGAAATTAGAGACATTTATAGCTAAGTGGATGCACATTGATGCGATACTCTTAAGTGAAATAAATAGGACACACATTGCTATTATTATTATTATTATTATTATTTTTGATATCGAACTCGGGACCTTGTGCTTGAGAGGCAGATGGTGGAACTACTGGGCTAAATCCCAGGCATGAAATCTGCTATTATAATCATCAGTATTGTCACTGCCATCATAATACTAATAAAAATGTTAATGATTCATTATTTTTAGTTTTTTGAATTTTCTCCATACAGATTTCCACAGTGGTTTCACCAGTCTACACTCACAGCAACAACGGAGAAGGGTTCCTTTCACCCCACAACCCTCCAGCATTTGTTATTGGTTGATTTCTTGATTGCAGCCATTCTTTGTTGGTTGAGGTGGAAACTCAGTGTTTTCATTTGCCTTGCTCCAATGAATAGTGATGTTGAACATCTTTTCATATGTTTATTTGCTCTTTCTACTTCTTTGTCTGAGAAATGTCTGTTCATTTCAGATGCCCATATTTGGATTGGGGCTTTAAATTTGGGAGCTCTGAGTTTTTTAATTATACATTCTAAATAGCACACCTTTGTCTGAGGAACAGCTGGTAAAATTTTTTTCCTGCATTGTAAGTTGTCTCTGAGCTCTGTTGGTGGTTTCTCTTGTAGTGCAGAAGCTTTTCAATAAGATGAGATCCCAGTTGTTGATTCGTTGTGCTAATTCACATGCTACTGAGTATTTGTTCATAAAGTTTTTTCCTATGCTAATATCTTTGAGAGTTCTACCTAACTTATATTCCAACAAGTTGAGGTTTCTGTTTTAATATTTAGATCTTTAATCCACTTGGATTTTAATTTAGTGCATGGTGAAAGATAGGTGTCTAGTTTTAATCTTGGGCAAGTTGAAATCCAGTTTTGCCAACACCATTTATTAAAGAGGCTATCTTTCCCTCAGTGAGGATGGTTGGTTCTTTTGTCAAAGATGAGGTAGCTGAATATGTTTGGAGTTGTTTCTGTATCTTTTAATCTATTTCACTGATCCTTGGGTCTGTTTCTTTGTCAGTACCATGCTGTTTTTATCACTGGTTTTGTAGTATAGTTTCAAGTTGGGGATTGTGATATCCCCTGCCATATCTCTGTTGCCTAGAATTGCTTTTGCCATTCTAGGTCTCTTTTGGTTCCAAATGAGTTTTTGGATTGTTTTGTCTAGTTCTGTGAAGTATGCTGGTCAGATTTCAATTGAGATTGCATTGAATCTGTACAGCAGTTTTGGAAGTATGACCATTTTCATTATATTGGTTCTTCCTAGACAGGAAAAAGGGATGTCTTTCCATTTTCTTATATCCTTTTTGATCTCTTTTTTTCTTTTTTTTTTCAGAGTGTTGTAGCTCTCAATGTAGAGGTCTTTGGCATTTTTTGTTAGATTGATTCCTAGATATTTTGTTTTTTTGGATGCTATTGTGAAAGGGATTGTTTTCCTAATTTCTCCCTCAGTGAGTCTGTTATTTGTGTTCAAGAAGGCTATTAATTTTTGAGTGTTTACCTTGTATCCAGCTACTCTATCTAATACATCAATTAAGTCTAGAAGTCTTTTGATGGAGCTTTTTGGTCTTATATGTAGAGTATCATATTGTAAGCAAATAATGAGAGTTTAACTTCTTCCTTTCATATCTTTATTGCTTTTATTCCTTTCTCTTGTCTAATTGCTGTGGGTAATGGTTCCAGAACTGTATTGAACAGGCATGATAATAGTGGACATCCTTGTCCTGTTGCTGATTTTAGTGTGAAGGTTTTAAGTTTTGATCATTTAGTATGATGTTGGCTGTTGGTTTTTCATAGATAGCCTTTATCAAGTTGAGATAAAGGCCATCTATTCCAATTTTCTGCAGAGTTTTTATCATGAATAGGGGTTGAATTTTGTAGAATGGTTTTTCTGCATTTATTGAAATGATTGTATGCTTTTTGTTTGTAACTCTGTTAATATAGTGTATTACATTTATTGATTTACATATGTTGAAACTTTCTTGCATCACTGGGATAAATCTGACTTGGTTAGGGTGTATGATCTTCTTGATGATCCTCTGCATTCTGTTTGCCAGTATCTTATTGAGGATTTTGGCATCTATCTTCATTAAGGAGATTGGCTTGTATTTCTCTTTGCTGATTGGGCCTTTCCCTAGTTTTGGAATCAAAGCAACACTTGCTTCCAGGAATGAATTTGGAAGAATTGCTTCCCTTTCAATTTCATTGAAAAGTTTAAAAAGTAGTGGCAATATGTGGAATTCACCAGTGAAGCCATCAGGACCTGGGCTTTTCTTTGTTGGTAAATTTTTAATTGTTTTCAATTTCACTGTTTATACTTGGGGTATTTAGAAAGTTTATATCTTCTTTGTTCAACTTTGGTAATTCATGTCTATCTTGATATCTGTCCATTTCTTCTGTGTTTTCCATTTTATTAGAATATAGTTTCTTGAAGTAGGTATTGATGATCCTCAGGATTTCTGCTGGATCTTTTGTGACTTCACCTTTTTCATTCCTAACTGAATGGATTTGAGCCTTTTCTCTCCTTTTTTTTGATAAGGTTGGCTAAGGGTTTATCAATTTTATTTATTCTTTTGAAAAACCAACTCTTTGATTCTTTGATTTTTGTATCATTCTCTTAATCTCCATTGCAATGATTTCTGGTCTGTTCTTTATAATTTCCTCCCTTGTATGAGCTTTGTGTTTGTCTTGCTCTTCTTTTTCCAGGAGCTTGAGGTTTACCATTAGGTTTATTTGACCTCACTCCATTTTCCTAGTGTGGGGATTCACTATTATGACTTTGCCTTGTAGAACTACTTTCATTATGTCCCATAAATTCCTGTATATTGTACTGGCATTATCATTAAATTGTAAAAACTGTCTAATTTCTTATTTAATTTCCTCTGTGACCAATTGGTTGTTTAGGAGAGTGTTATTCAATTTCCATGTGTTTGTGAAGTTCTTGTGGTTTCTTATACTATGGATCTCCAGTTTAATTGCACTATGGTCTGAAAATATATACATGATAACTTCAATTCCTTTGTATTTATTTAAGCATGTTCTATGAACTAGCATATGGTCTATTTTGTAGAATGACCCATGTGCAGCCAAAAAGAATGTAGATTCTGATTTTGTGGTGTGAAACACTCTGTAGATGTCTATTAAATCAATTTGCTCAAAAGCTTGGTTCAGTTCTAGTATTTCATTGTTGATTTTTTGTCTAGATGATCTATTTGTAACAGTGGGGTATTGAGGTTCCCCACTACAATTATATTAGTGCTTATTTGGTTTTTTCATGTCCCTTAATATTTGTTTTGTATAGTTGGGGCCTTAGTATTTGGTTCATATGTATTTATGATTGTCATCTCTTCCCCTTGAATCCCTTTACAAGGGATGTGGTGGCCTTCTTTGTCTCTCTTAATTAGTTTTGGTTTGAAATTTATTTTTTCTGCAAATCAGATAGCTACCCCTGCTTTTTTCTGGGTTCCTATCTCATGGACAACCATTTTCCATCCTTTTACTTTCAGTCTATGAGTTTCTTTTTGAACTAGGTGCATTTCTTGTATATACCATATTGTTGGATTTTGCTTCTTAATCTATTCTGCCAGTCTATTTCTTTTGATTGGTGAATTGAGGCCATTAACATTGATGGTCATAACTGATATGAATTGACTTATCATTGTCATGGTATTTTCCTGTCGTTGGCTCTTTTTTATTTTACTCCTCTCACTTTAATTTCTTGCCTTGCTTGATGAAATATTTTGGATTTGCTCTGTTGGGCCTCATGGAGTTGTGACCTTCTTTTCTTTTTCTAGGACATTTTTAAGAATTGTTTGGAATGCTTGTTTGGTATTCATGAAGCTTTTCAGGTATTCTTTGTCATGGAAGTTTTTTATTTCCCCATCAATTTTGAAAGATAGTTTTGCAGGATATATCAGTCTAGGTTGGAAGTCTTTTAGGGTTTGAAATACCTCACTCCCAGGCTCTCATTGACTAGAGGGTTTGTGTTACAAAGTCTGCTGTGATTCTGATGGGCTTTCCTTTGCTTGTGATTTGTTTCTTTTCTCTAACTGCTTGTAGTACTTTGTTCTTCTTTTGGGTTTCTGGGATCTTGTTTATTATATATCTCGGTGTAGTTTTTTTTTATTTTGATCATGGCTAGTTGGAGTCCTATATGCTTCACTTATCTATATGTCAAATTATTTTGCTCTGTTTGTGAAATTTTCTGTCATTAATTCTGTGAACAGATTATTTTTATGTCATTTGTACTTTTTCCTGATTTTTTGTGGACTCCTATCAGTCTTACATTATTCTGCTTTAAGTCATCTAGGAGCTGTTGGATTGATTTCTCATGGTCCCTTACTATTTTTAAGAGATCTGTCTTTCATGATCACTGACTGCCATCCTGTCTTCTATATCTGATATTCTGAATTCAGATTGGCTCAGTCTGCTGTGTACACTTTTAAATGAGTTTTTAATCTCCTGGATATCTGTTTGAATCTTTTTCATGGATTCCATTTCTTTCCTATGTTGGGTGTTCATGGTTTCCATGTCTTTCCTATGCTGGACATTCATGGCTTCCATAATGGTCCTAAACTCATCTATTTTTTTTTTATCTGTTTCTCTTCCAGGATCTCTAATCATGTCTTTTATTCTGCTCACCATCTCTGTAGTTATCTGGGAAATTGTTTCTGTTTTGAATTTTTCTAGAGCCTCATTCTAGCACCTCATTTCTGTGCTATCAGTTCAGGGTGTCCAGGTGGTTGATGATCAGACTTTTCCACCTCATTTCCCCCAGAATTTGCCTTTGGTGAGCTGGAAGCCTGGATTTGTGTCTTGTTTAAATGTCTTCTCATTTCTATTTTTGTTGTTGGTGCTGTCCTTGCTTTAATTGGTTTAGTTCCTAGGTTGATACTTTCATATTGCTTATTTAAGTATCTTTGTTGCTTGTATTTAGAACCCTGATGGAATTTTTGCTTCTCCAAGGTGTCTTCTAGATATTGGTAGTCTTTAGGTTTTGAGTCTTTAATGACTCTGAGGCAATCTCGGTTTCATTATACCAGGAAGGACAACTGATTAGATCAATAACAACATCTTAGCCCAAGTGATACAATCAACAACACAATAGCATCAAGCACAGCTTAGAAAATGAGAATTTGTTGTAGTTATTAATCTATCAACTTTAACTGTGTGAATTAAATAAAAATCAATGACTGGCCCAAAATATGTCAATAGTGAATAAACTTTTCAATATAGCAAATTTACCCTTTGGGATAGGGACTTAGGAGGAGTAAGGCCCTCTTTTGGGTGTTCACTTCTGCTCTATTTTCTGAAGCTCAGGACAATAGTCTTTATGGCCCCCCAATGCCTCTGCAGCGTTGATCCAGGTACCAATGGAGCAAGGAGGCCAGAGGTGTGGGGGAGTGTGCTGGGGTGGTGCTGCAGGTGCCCACACAGCTCTGCCCCTCACACATACCCTAGTGGCTGGGAGGCCTGGATGTGGGCGGGGCAGGCGGGTGGCTCCAGGCAACTCTGCTCCTCACCTGTCCGCTCATGTCGATTTTTTGAAACACTTTGTTTTAATATACCTTCAGGTCTAAGTTTTATTTACAGCTTTCTATATTTCTATCTACTTGCAACTGGGTTTTATCTACATTTTACTTCAAATTTCACTTTTCACTTCTTTTATTTATATTTATTTATTTATTTATTTATTTTGTATTGGGGACAAACTCAGGTCCTCACGTTTGCAAGGTAGGTGGCAGAACCACTGAGCTTAATCCCCAGCCCTCCACTTCTTTCAACATTGCACAGTAGAAAAAGACCAAAAGCAGACTTGAAGAAAGATGAAAAACCTAAAACCAAAAACAACCTAAATCAGAAATTGAGGAAAAGTCAGACAGTGAGAAAAAGGAAGATGAAGAAGGAAAAGTAGGACCAGGAAGTCATGGAAGAGAAGGCTCAGATGGAGAATGGCATTCAGGCACAGACATTGACAGGAGGGAAGATGACAGATCCCCACACAGTAGTGGAAAAGGGAATGATTTTGAAATGATCACAAAAGAGGAACTGGAGCAGCAAACAGATGGGGATTGTGAAAAGGAGGTAAAAGAAGACAGTGATGGAGAAACAACTAAATCTCTGCATGAAAAATCATAATCTGACTGATTTGGGGACTGAATAAGTGCAAGAGGTTGGATTTCCTATGTTGACAGATCATCATAATGTATATGTAACATTTGCAGCATTCTTTAAGTCCATTTGCTGAAAGTATTTGACAACCAAGTAGTTCTATTCAGTCCTTCATTTTATAGAATATTAACATTATTATTGGTACAGTCTAAACCCATTAACAAGTTATATGCATATGAGAAAGATGGTCATCTCCAGCAGGAAAGCAAACAGCATTGGTTAGAAGGTGATGGCTCTTCTTCCCCATCTCCTTCTCATAGCATAAAGTGTATTCTGTACATAATTTACAAAAAAAAAAATATTGTAATTGTTACTTCTTAGAAATTTCTCAACACTTAAACATGTAAAATTAAGATCATATAAGGTTATGTTTTTAGGGAAATGGAAGTTTCCATAACCCATGGAACATCTATAATCTTTCTACAGCAGCTTCAGTTTTATGCCAACATTCAATGTATTTGAATTTAAGTAAAAATTGCTCCTTTTCAAATAAGAGGAGACTTAAAGTAGCTGTTTGTACACCTTAATGTTCATTTTGATTTATTTTAAATCTTTGCATTTAGAAGTGGGGTACTGTATTTTCAGACCAGGAGGCACTGCTGTGAAAGGTAATTTACTATCCTAAAATATCAATTTAAAATGAAGACAATAAAACAAACAAACAAAGAATTCACAGTAGAGCCAGAATAGAATAAAACTTTTCTCTCTAACTCTTGCATGATTTGGCCTACCTTAGTTTTTCAAATCCACATTTAACAATTCTTCTCTTTATTCTATAATCACAGGCTGGTTTTAGCATGCTTCACCTTCAAATACTCTAAGAAAAAACTTGAAAGTATATTATCAATGTATTGTTTTCATTACTGCCTTTTCTATCACTGCAAATCCTAACTTATTTACATTTATATTCAAATTTTGCCATAGACAGATTAAAAATGAGAGAACAAAGGAAAACAAAAAGGGAGAAGACCTTTATAAGATTTAGAGTTGTAGGATATCTGGGAGATATGTTTCCTGTTAGGATTACATTTGCCTTTATGTGTTTTATTCCATTCTGATGAATGGCTAAGCACATTTCACTTTCTCAGTTCACTGCAATTTCTTTTTCTATGAATGAATATTTTAATCCAAACAGGAAATTTTAAACATGATATACAAGTTCAATATAGTTTAAAATAACATGTTATACCCTAATTTCAGTTGTATAATAATAATGATGAATATAAATCCAAATATTGACATAAATGACATTAAAAACAAACTAAAAGTTTGAAAGTTCTTTTAACTCTATATTGGATAAAATATTTAAATATTAATATATGCATTAAAGTTTTGAGTATTAATTATATAACTATAAAAATTGATACATTCAGAAGGATTATATATACCAAAAGTTGGTTAATACTCCTTGCCAGACATACATGTTTTTTAATCCTATTTTTCTTTTACAAACAACAGCTGCATATATTTTGGTTTGGGTAACTTTGGTATTAGAAAGTATATGTGTGTGGATATATAAATGTGTACATATATAAATTATAGATGTACATATACATACATATATACACACACATATATAGACAAATATGATTTGTTACATAATATAGGAAATAACTGTAAAACTCAAGATGAAAAATTGGATGGAAAAATTAACTCCCTTTCTGTTTTGTCACCCTTTTTAATATGCTTTGTCTCTTACACTTATGATGCATTTTAAATTGTAAGAAAATGAAAGCATAAGCAAGAGAAATTAAATTCTTACAATGACCAAAAGTAAATGAAAATTAAATGTACGGCACATAGTTATAAGAAAATGTTACTTACATTTGCTTTGTAATTTCAAGCAATTTTTGTTGCTTATGTTTGCTTTACTGTATAAAAAGGTGCCATTTTTATGTAGTTCTGTCTTTTTGTGTTACTAATTTTTTGGAAAAAATAACTTGAAATTCTTTCCTGAAGAGTTTGTAAAATAATATGGGAGACAGAATGTCAGTTATCTGAAATGACTGGGAATGGAAATGTTTCACATTTCAGGTGTTTATATATTTTTGGAACATTCATATTAGTCTAATGAGATCTACTATTTACTTATAAATGAGATAATAAGACAAGATATAATAATAGTAATAGTAGTAGTAGTAGTAGTAGTAGTAGTTGTAAACACTGGCAAATCTATGCATGAACCTTAGAGCCCATGAGGTAATTTGTACATGTTATCAAAAATCCAGGGCAGGGGATTTAGTTCAGTTGGACTGCACCTTCTTTGCAAGTACAAGATCCTGAGTTTGATCCCTGGTACTGAAAAAAAAATCCAAACAATAATGATGCAATGCAGTGCTAGCTGGCACATTATGCAGATGATATAGACATGAAATATCTCTGGAGTCTTACTGTCAAAATATAGAAGAAAATAAAGTTTTATTTATATCGGAACCATTCATTAAAGAGCATGAACAAATTGAATTGAAATATCAGTAAATTATTTCCACCAAATATTTCAGTGTCAATTCTAAATAATTTTTTGTTAATATTAATTTAAAAATTAATATTTTTGAAAGCTACAAATAGTTTAGAAAGGAAAACCAAATATTTTCAGTTTCATATTCTATATTTCATAAAATGTATGACTTTCTCCTGATACTAAATTATAAAGAAGGAAAAACAGAGTCATATAGATATAAACATGGCAGCTTCATCATTGGTGGCAAAGTCTAGAAAGACAGATGGAAAGAAATAGCAAGACCTGATAAAGAACTCTGAAGCCAAATCTCTCTGAAATAGGTAGCATTAACATCCATGACTCTCCCTGCTGGGAAAAAAAAATCAGGCTATACCAAAGTTGGGCAAGAAGAGAAGTTCAGGCTGAAAGTACCTAACCACTAGTTTTGTTTTAATGATTTTGTTTCCAGAAACATCACGTATCAAATTAACAAATCCTCTTTCACATGAGAGAAAATATTGAAAGTATCAAGATCTGTTTCTTCCCACCAAGGTCAGAGCTAATCCAATCACATTTAAGTTTGATTTCAATGCTAATCTTAACTGCACATGTTTAATTCAATATAAAGCTGTAAGAATCAACAAACTTGTAATCTGGAACTTTCCTGAAGACATTACAACCAAATTAAAACTTTGTCTGGAATAAAATAGAAAAGCACAGGCCTAGATAGAAACAAAACTTATGATAGTTACTGTCTGTCAAGTCAATCGTCTCACAGGGTCAGAAGCTAATGAATTACACTAGACTATAGCCAAAGAGACACAATGAAAGCTACTCTAAACTGTGGTTGTAAAAACAAGAAAACAATAGCCAAACCAAACCAATCAAGCAATCAAGTTTTGGTTTTAGTACCTTTGAACCAAAGTCTCTACTTAACTACCTTGGCTTTGCTAGAGATTTATTCTTTTAGTAATATTTGAATCTTTTATTATTTGACTGTCAGCAAGATTCCTAGTTTATTAGTAATGCCCAAATATTATTCATAATAAATTATAGCTTTCTTGCTAACTTAATTTATAATTAGATGGACAGAAATAGAATCCACGTAGTTAGAGCCGAGTTATCCATTTCATTCATAGAAAAACTACTGGAAAATCAAATTTAGATGAGAGACAAGAATGAGGTTTCTCATGTCAAATCACTATATTAATCCTTCTTGCACACCCAATGGCCAGTCACACTGGAACACATCAGCTGTGTCAGCTAAGCTTTCTTATCCATCGAGGTTTAGTACATATCTATACACTTATTTTTTGCACCTACACTTTTTTTTAAAGGTGAGAGAAAATAAACTCCAAATTTCTAACCCCGTATTATTACTGTGATGACTCACACTTCTTCAATCCAGTTGGACTGATTAACATTCCAAAAAATTCACAAGAAAGGCGTCTGTCTCTTTGGCATATTAGTTAGGTGCTTAATTCTCTTTATTTAATAGATAATAATCACATTTTTGAGCAGCCTCTTGAAGTAACACTTCCTAAAGTACACTGTAATTATGCATTCATTATCAATTAAAAATAAATTATGGAAGTAAATTGGACACTTATTATCAATGTCTAAAATAGCTTCTAAGACTCTCCAGATAGAAATTAGAATGAAAAGAGAAAACTGTAGTGTATTTTATAATACGATGCTTTCTTCAGGGAAAATGAAGAACCATTAGAAACAGCATGGGTCAAAAACACTAAGTTGCCAGTTATTAAAAATTATTTACCTCTTGAACTTTTATAGGGAAATTTTATTTCCTTTATAGATATAAAAATTTCAATTGCAAAACTGATAACCTGAGAATTAATTTGATTTACTCTGAAATCCCAGAAGACAGTGCACATTTTTGTAGTTTTTAAAGAATAAAATATATTGAATCATTTGCTTTAGATAAAATTTATATATATGTAAATAGTTTTCAGTCACATATCCTAATTTAGTAAATTACAAGACTGTAATTTAGGTAAACTTACATGCTTTCTTTTTAAAAATGTAAAAAAATGAGGATTGATGCTGATTGTGTTCATGTGCATGTGTATATTCACATTTGTTGTTCATGTATTTTCATATACTTGATTTTTTTCTTCTTTTTTTCCTTTTTTTCATATATTTTATTTAGGAGCCTCTGTTTAACAGTCATACTATTTTTAAATTTTTGGTTTATTACCTTAATTGTCTTGTTACTTATTATGTTTAATTTATTTATATTTTTCTTAATGATTTAATGAAATTTCCCCCAAAATTAAGTATGGTCAATAAGGTTTACTTTGCCTATATTCTCTGTGTTTGTTTTATTTTACTGTGTAAAATAGTTATAATATTACATATTAAAACATAACTAAATATCATTTCACAGTTTTGCATTTCTAAAATGCAGGGAGAGTTTAGCTGGAATAGAGAATACTGTCTAACCTCAGCGGATTTATGTTAAAACTTAATAAGAACGAGAAAACTGGAAAATTTTGAAATTTGAGAAATTCTTTTTGAAATTTGGGAAATTTACAAGTATCTGGAAATTAACCAAGACATTCATATAAACACAATAAATAAAATACACGAGAAGTAACGATGTACAAGTAAATCCAGCATATTAATACTTAAATAATTAATGGATTAGATCAATCTTGAGGCCGAGATTATTACTATATGGAATAAAAAAGATTTCATTATATGCTTTTTATATGAAACATAACTTAGATCCAAAGATCAACTTAGTTGAATGATAAGGTAGTTCGAAGGCATGTACTAATTTTGGACAAAATAAGCTTTAAAATGAAAATGTTATTTTAAATAAATAATATAAAGATAAAAGAATTGTCATGATTTGGCTATGAATATCCCCCAACACCCAAATTCTAAGAATTTGGTTACCAACTTGCGGTGCTTTTTTAATTTAGTGGACCCCTGAGGTGTTGGCACCTAAGCAAAAGAAGGTAGTTGGCATGGTGCACATGGAGAGCGAATTCGGAGACCGGGCTTCCTGACTCTTTTACTTCCCAACTGTGGCGCGGTGAACAGCTTTGTCCAGCACGTTTCCCCACTAGAGTCAAGTTCAGCTTTGACAACTGGCCCACAGCAATGGGGTCCAATGATGATCCACTAGAGCCTCGGAAACTGAGGCAAATTAACCATTTCCTCCTTTTAAATTGTTTATCTCAGGCATAAAATTTTGACTAAAAAAGGGTCAATCGATTGGAAAGTTTAAGAATTATAAGCATATATGAATCAATTAGTGTAGCCCTAAAAAGTATCAGGCAAAATTAGCACAACAAAAAAGAAAAAGAAAGAATTCAACCCGCAGCTGTAAATTTTAGTACTTCTTTTAATAACAGAAAAAAAACCAAGGGAGATTCCTAAGGATATAAGTCAAGCAAGATTACTAACTAAGGAAAACTAGTTGATAACTATAGGTTATTTAACATGACAATGGCACAAGCACATTTTTCTCACACACATGAGATTTACTCCAGCATGCTTTATCTACAGGAAGTAACTTGTACAAAGCATCTTACCTGGTAACAAGGGAATGAAATTAGGAATCAACAAAAGAAAGAAAATTAGAAAAATATATATGGAAATTAAGAGGCACATTATCAAATAATCAACACAAAAAAATTCCAAAACAAAATTAGAAAATACTTTGAAATGAGTATAGAGTAGTAAAGGAGAAAATACCAAATATAATATGTACTGTTGAAGCATTGATTAGAGGAAAGTTTATAAGTAAAAATGCCTATTTTAAGAAAAGGGAAAATGAAGGGAGTTACATCAATAACCTAATGTATACCATTTTAAAAGTACAAGAAAAGTAAGAACAAATAAATTGAAAAAAGGAAGAGAGAAGATATTGGAGAAGAATAAATTACATGAAATTTTTCTTCCTTTTTAATTAAAACTCATGCATAATAACTATATAAATGTAACTCAGTGCACAGAAAAAGGAGTCTATCCTTATTTACATAAGTATTCATGAATCTCTTAACTTATATATGACTCTATCGATCTAACTTTGAAACTAGAAATATTTAAAAAATAATTCCCACCCTTCTTAGTAATTCAATACTGAAGTGTTTTAAATTTTCGTAGAACTTGAGTCATTTAAGTTGCTTTACACATTCAGTTTTTACATTGTTCCAATTTTTAATAAAATATTCATTGATATTAACATATCGTGGTCATACAGAATGAGATATCCATTATCTAGATCAGGAAAATGAACTTTCCAGCATCAAGATAAAGTACAGTCCTGGATTTAATGAAACAGATTAGTTTTCACTTTTTATAGTTATATTTCTTGGTTATAAATGTATTTCATAATGACATACTTTTATTTGTAATAATATTGCATGTACTCATTTATGTGAGGCTTTTTCTTCTCCATATGTGAGGTTTGTCTTTATTGCTTTGTGTAGTTGAAAAATTTTTATTTGTATTGCTGGTTTTTATTTCACTGTATCTGATTTTATTATTTTAATTAATTACTTAAATAATTAATTTGGGGGATAGACAGGGTCTTGCACTGTAATTTCGGCTGGCCTTGAGCTCACTATGTAGCCCAGGCTGGCCTCGAATTCATAGCAATCTTCCAGCCTCAGCCTCCCAAGTGCTGGGATTACAGGCATGAGTCACCACACCAGGCTTGTACCTCATTTTAATGACAAACAAAAATACACATGTAAATGGAATTGTACAGCATATATAATATTTTACAGGTAGCTTAGTCTCTTTAACCTAAGGATTTTTACTAAAGCCATGTTGTAGCATGTATATTTTTATTACAAAATAGAGTTCTTTTACAGGCATACACCACATAATGTATACATTTTTGCTATTTTGTGAGCATTTGGATGCTTTCCATTTTGGGCTATTATGAATAATACTACAAAATCAGAATCTATCTTGTTGGTTTGTTTGTTTTTGTTTTTCATCAGTAGATTTCTAGATATGAAATCACTGGAGCACACATATATAATGTTTCATTTGAAAGACATTTTCAAAATATTTACTACTATCTGTACCATTTTACATTTCCGCTATCAGCATTCAAAGAATCCATTTCTTCTACATGGTCACTGAGTTTATTTTCCATCTTTACTATAGCTATTAATCAGTTTATAGAAATATTTGACTTGTATTTGAATAACAGTTAATAAATTTGTTTTGTTTTGTTTTTTGAAACAGGATTTCGCTATGTAGTTCAGATTGACCTTGAGCTCACTGTGTAGCCCAGGCTGGCCTCAAACTCCTGAGATCCTCTTGCCTCAGCCTCCTGAGTTTTAAGATTACAGATGTAGGCCACCATACCCAAGTCACTAAAAATTAATGAATTTTATGGCTGTATTCTAAATTTATGTGCCATTCATATGTCTTTTTGATGAAATGCACTTGATATTTTGTCTAAATTTTAGTTGACTTGTTTTAGGATATATTCTGCATGTATTCTGTCCAAGGATGTATTCTGGATACAGGTCTCTTGTCAGATATATTATTTGCAAATATTTTTTCCCAATTAGTAGCTAGGTTTACATTTACTTAATGTCCTATTTTCAGGCCTGAAGGATTCTTTACTTTTTGAATAATGGTGGTCAGTTTCTAAATTTTAATTTTTGCATCATACATTTATTGTCATATCTAATATCTCTTTGCCTAATCTAATGTTAAAAATATTGTTTTTTCCTTTTTTTCTAGGAAACTCTTACTTTTGGCTTTTATATTTAGGTCAATGATTCAGTTTGAGTTAATTTTTGTACATGGCTTGAGATATGCATGTAGATTTTTTATATATGTGTGTAATTTCAATATGAAGACTCTACCTTACTTTTATTTTAATGCTTTAAAATTGTCATTAACCATAAAAAATTAACCATAATGATTTTATTTGTAAACTCGCCATACTGTTCCATTCATCTATATGCTTACCTTACAACAATGTGTCAAAATAATTAGTAAAATCAGGCAATATATTTTTCCCAAATTTGTTTTTTTCTTTTGAAATGATTTAGGTTAATATAGGTCATTTATATTTCAATCTAACTTTGGGATTTAGATATTTTCTTTTTACAAAAAATACTACTGAAGCATTGACAAGCCTTGTAGTAAAACCATATTTCACTTTTTAAAAAATAATTGTTGCAATAGAAGTATTGAGGTTTCCATATATTAGTATGAAATTTATTTTAATTCATTCAGTTTATCGGTGAACTTTAGGTATACAATATGATGACATTCATCATTGGTAATTTGTAACTTTACACGATATATCTTGGTTCTTATTATTTTCCCCATTCGCCTTTCCTCCCTTCAAACCCTCCACCCCTCCCAGTTTGCAAAGACTTTGTTTCTGTTTTTTTCCTTTTCTCATATTTTTTCCTTTCCCTTCTTTCCTTTTACCTACCCCTCCCACTTCTCCTTCGCCTTCTCCTCTGAACCTTTTCTTCCTGTTTCACATTATCTATTATATATTTAGATCCTAATTTACACTTTCAGGTTTTCACACTACAGAAACTATTCAGTATTTATACACATCTGTCCTTATTTTTCCTCAATAATATAACTTAGGTTGTCAATGTCCTGTACTTCTTTTGTTAAATTTATTTATAATCTTTTCCTTTTTCATTATAATGGGAATATAATCATTCCTGATATAAATGATTGTTGTTAGTTGAAATGCAATTAAATTTCATACATTAGTTTTCACTCTGAAACATTTCGAAATAGTGTATTAGCTCCAGCATTTGTGTTAATATCTGTGTGTATGCTTCCAATGCTTTTTTTTATAAATAGGGTAGGGTCTTCTGGTAGTAAATGTAGTTTCATGTGAAAGATTTTGTTCAATGTAAAGACTTGTCTATCTCTCCATATATATATACTTTTTTTTTTTTTTGCACTGGGGATCGAATTTGGGATCTTGCATTTGTGAGGCAGGCTGCAGGACCACTGAGCTAAATCCCTGGCTCCTGCTCTATATTTTCAATTGATGTTTTGTATCCTTGCACCATGTAGGGTGTAGGACTTGTAGTACAATACTGAATGGAAACCACAAGAAGGAATTTGAACACAGAGTTTCCCTGCTTTATTGCTTTATTTCTATGGGCCTATATTCTATTTCTTTGATTGGTAAATAAAGTGATTTTAGTTTTCAGTATTTATTAGATAAGAGATTTCATCTATCAGATTAAGGTTTTTCGTATTTATCTATTAAAATAGTACTTATGTAGTGGTCCTAATATTTACTCAAAATTCCTCTCACACAGAATATTTTTTAAATATTATTTTATTGATGCATTTTAGGTATACAATATAATTACATTCATCATTGGAAATTTGCACCTTTACAAAATCTCTCTTGGTTCTTATTTTTTCCCCTTCCCCTGCCCTCCTTTCAACCCCTCCACCCCTCCTTATTCACAAAGACTTTGTTTTCTTTTTATCATTTTTCTCATATTCATTCCATTAGCTTCTTTCCTTTCCCCTACCCCTCCCACTTCCCCTTCCCCTTTGCCCCTTTTCTTCCTATTTCATATTATCTATTATACCATTTAGTCCTTATTTACACTTTCAGTTTCTCATGCTAGAGAAATTATTTGGTATTTACACATGTGTGTCCTATTTATTTCACTTAAGAATATCACCTCAATTTGCATCCATTTAGGTATAACTTTCTCTAATTTCTCATTTTTTATGGCTGAGCAGTACTCCATTTTATTTAAAAAAACACATATTCTTTATGCACTCTCCAGTGATGGCCAATTGGGCTGCTTCCAAGTTTTAGCTATTACAAATTGTACTGCTATGAACATGGGTGTGCATATATCACCGTGATATGGTACTTTTACTTCTTTGGGGAAGACACCCAGCAGGGGAAGAGGTGGCTCAAACAGGACTTCTAAGCTTAGTTCTTTGTGGTAGCTCCATACTAATTTCCACAGTGGTTACACCAGTCTACACTCCCACCAGCAGTGGAGCAGGGTTCCTCTTTCCCTACAGCCATGCCAGCATTTGTTATTGGTTGATTTCATGATAGCAGCCATTCTTTCTGTAGTGAGGTAGAATCTTAGCATTGTTTTTATTTGCATCTCTCCAGTAACCAGTGATGTTGAACATTTTTTTCATATGTTTATTTGCTATTTCTACTTCTTTGTCTGAGAAATGTCTGTTCATTTCAGATGCCCATTTTTGGATTGGGTCTTTAAATTTGGGAGATCTGACTTTTTAATTTCTTTATAGATTCTAGATAGTAGACCTTTGTCTGAGGAAAAGCAGGTGAAGTTTTTTTCCCACATTGTGGGTTGTCTCTTCACACTGCTGGTGGTTTTTTTTGCTGTCCAGCAGCTTTTTAATAAGAAGTGATCCTACCTGTTGACTGTTTGTGCTAGTTTATGGGCAACTGAGGTTTTGTTCATAAAATCTTTTCCTACATCGATGTCTTCAAGAGTTCTACCTAACCTCTGTTCCAGCTGATTCAGCTTTTCTATTTTAATATTTAGATCTTTAATCCATTTCTATTTTAGTTTACTGCATGGTAAGAGATATAGTTCTAGTTTTAATTTTTGACAAGCTGAAACCCAATTTTTCCAGCACCATTTATTAAAGAGGCTATCTTTCCTCCAGTAAGGGTATTTGGCTCCTTTGTCGAAGATGAGATGGCCGAGTGTGTCTGGCATTGTTTCTGCATCTTCTAATCTGTTCCACTGGTCCTCAGGTCTGTTTCTTTGCCAGTTAGCTTTGTAGTATAGTTTCAAGTTGGGGATTGTGATACCCCTTGCCATGTCTCTGTTACCTAGAATTGCTTTTGCTATTCTGGGTCTCTTCTTGTTCCAAATGAATTTTTCACTTTTTTTCTCAATGTCCATGAAATATGCTGCTTGGATTTCAATTGCAATTGCATTGAAATAGCAATAAAGCAGTTTTGGAAGTATGACCATTTTCACTATGTTGATCTTTCCTATTGAGGAGCAGGGGATGTTTTTCAATTTTCTGATATTATCTTCAATCATTCTTTTCAGAGTGCTATAGTTTTCAGAGAAGAGGTCTTTGATTTCTTTTGTTAGGTCATTTTCTAGGTATTTCAGTTTTTTGGATGATATTGTGAAAGGAATTGTTTGCCCTATTTCTGTCTCAGTCTGTTGTTCATGTAAGTGAAAGCTATTGATTTTTGTGTGTTAACCTTGTATCCAGCTACTCTACTGAATTTGGTTATTATGTCTAGAAGAATTTTGGTGGCATTCTTGGGGTCTTCTACATAGAGTATCATGTCATAATGAAAATTTGACTTCTTTATTTCCTATCTTTATTCCTTTTATTGCTTTCTCTTGTTTAATTGCCATGGCTAATGTTTCTAAGACTATATTGAACCAGAGTGGTGATAGTGGACATCCTTGTTTTGTTCTGATTTTAGTGTGAAGGATTTCTGTTTTTGACTATTTAGTATGATAATGACTGTTAGTTTTTTCATGGATGGCTTTATGAGATTAGGTAGAGACTGTCTATTTCAATTTTTTGCAGGGTTTTTATCATAAATGTGTGTTGGATTTTGTCAAATGTTTTTTCTGCATCTATTGAGATGATTATATGGATTTTGTCCTTGGCTCTATTGATATAGTGTATTACATTGATTGATTTGTGTATTTGGAACCATTTCTGCATCCCTGGGGATGAATCTCACTTCGTCAAGGTCTATGATCTTCCTGATGATCTTCTGCATTCTGTTTGCCAGTATTAAGGATTTTTTCATCTATGTTCATTAGGAAGTTTGCCCTATAGTTCTCTTTTTTGGTTGTGTCTTTCCCTACTTTGGGGATCAAGGTGATGCTTGCTTCCAGGAATGAATTCAGGAGTATTGCTTCCCTTTCAATTTCATTGAAGAGTTTAAACAATAGTGGCAATAGTTCCTCTCTAAATGTCTTGTAGAATTCAGCAATGAAGTCATTCAGACCTGGACTGTTCTTTCAGTAAGTTTTTAATTACTTTTTTAATTTCATTGATTGATATTGGTTGTTTAGAATTTTTAGGTCTTCTTTGTTTCACTTTGGTAATTCATATCTGTGTAGGAATCTGTCCATTTCTTCTGTATTGCCCATCTCATTGGTGTATAGGTTCTGGAAGTAGGTATTGATGAACCTCTGGATTTCTTCTGGGTCCATTGTAATTTCACACTTTTCATTCCTAATTGCATGGATTTGGGCCTTTTATTCCATTTTTCTGATAAGGTTGGCTAAGGGTTTGTCAATTTTATTTATTCTTTCAAAGAACCAACTCTTGGCTTCATTAATTTTTTGTATCATTCTCTTAGACTCCATTGAATTGATTTTGCTCTGATCTTTATAATTTCCTCCATCGCATGAGTTTTGGTTTTGTCCTGCTCTTCTTTTTCTAGAAGCTTGACATTCAGCATCAAATTGTTTAATTGGGCTCACTCTCTTTTCCTAATATGAGTATTCACTGCTATGAATTTCCCTTGTAAGACTGCTTTAATTGTTTCCCATAGATTCCGATATGCTGTATTATCATTGTGATTAAATTGAAGGAACTGTCTGATTTCTTCTTTAATTTCCTCTGTGACCCATCAGAAGTGCAATTTCCATGTGTTTATGAAATTTTTTGCAGTTTCTTTTGCTATTGGTCTCCAATTTCATCACACTATGGTCTGATAATATACAGGGGATAACTTCACTTCCTTTGCACTTACTTAAACATGTTCTATGAGTGAGGATATGGTCTGTTTTGGAGAACCACCTGACACACCAATAATTTTGTAAGTGGACTTACAAGTTGAAATATTTCTTATAGTGTTTCTCTTTTTATTCTTTTTTTTCTGCATCTTATTTGTCTATTAATATTTTTCTATCTGCTGTCTGTCTACTTCCAGTCTTTAAAATTTCAGGTCTGCTGAGGATAAAGAGTCTTATTCTCATAGCAAACTTGGATATCAAAATGTGTACAAGTTATTCATAGATAAATAGCTCTAGGAGAAGTCAGTGATGCAAGAAGGGGGAAGAAGCCAAGTGAAGTAGTGATTTCATACAATGTGCCAGCATTTTCTCAAGTGTGAAGAATATAAACACATAACTAAGAGGTGTTTCCCAAACTGAGAAAAATACTGCAGGCTTTTATATTCTCTGAGTCAGGGTTACCCTTGAAAATTGCAGGTCATAACCCAACAAGAGCTGCAGGATCTATACATTCACAGGGAAAGTGGCTTCAATATCCCAAGGACAGTCCTTCAAAGACAGAGAGCGCAAGATCTAAGAAGCAAGCTTCATAAGAACTGAGCTTGTTTCTATAAATAATAAAATATATCCAAGAAACTTCACTGAAGTACTAACAGTATCCATTTCTTTGATTTTTATGTTACATATTAGTGTTTTAGAGATATTCTTATTGAGTGTTCACAAAATTCTAGTGCCTTCAGCTTTGTTCTGGGTCTTGAATGAAGTATTTCACAGAGAGTATGGACATTTTAACAGAAAATGCTTTAACAACATGAACATGAAATAGACTGTATCCCCTTGTTCATAGAGAATTATTAAAAACTGAAAGATTGAATATATACAGACACCACAAATGAGTGGTAGATTATTTATATTATCTCTCTAAACTCAAAATTTAGGTTATCTCTAAAATTAGGAAAACACTGGAGAATATATTTTACATAATAATAATTTACTCCATGTATTTCAAGTAAATATTTCCAAATTCCTACCTTTTGTCCTATAAGGCTAAACACACTGATTTATGTACAAACTGAAGCCAGAAGCATAGTAAAAGAGAACCTCTCAAATAAATTTATTAGAGACCTGTACAGTAACACTGCACCAAATACATTCCATAAATGCCTTTCCCAGTGAAAAAATAATTGTCTTTATTCATTTTTAGTTTAAAGTGCACTTGAACATACATTTGAACATACATTTTGTCCAACAATAGGTATTAGCTTCCTGAAAATATAATCATTCTATCTACTTAATCATTTTCTTGTAAAGTCTACTGGTCATGTTTCTTTTAAACATTGAAATCTTGACATTTTTTTCTAAGAAACCATATTATTCAGTTCACTTGTCAGTAATGAATGGTGAGCCATGCTTAAAGCATATTGAATGGTTTTATTTGCTAGGGATGACAAATTTATAGGGAAATTGAATACTAAATTTCAATACTGTCATTTTAGCAAAACAGGAATCACTGTTGATGTTGAATAAACAGCACAACGTCGTTAAGTCACAAAATGTAAGGAGAGAAATATATTAAAATGAGAATAAGAAGGAGAAAAGAAGAATGGCGTACCACATAATTACTGTACTAAGGAAACTGTTAAATAACAACTCAAGATAAAAATATAATAAGCCTATTGTTGTAAGGAGGTACTTCACTGTGATATTGAAATTGGTAATGACTAAGGTGCCATTGAAATAGAACTTTGTGTTTTGTTTTCCGATGCTCTGTGCTGATATGTAGGGGCCTGAATTTGAAGGTATTTCCATGACTTTATTTAAGGTAAAATTCTAACAGTCTGTTCATAGATCATTGTATTCACTTTTCCAGTAATTTAAAGCTAGGGCTTGAGCCTCATGAAGTGCTCACAGAGTAAGATTAAAAAACAAGATAAAAAATATACTCAGAAATCCTCCCTTTATACTGATAGCACGTCCAAGGAATGGGCACCATGTTACTTGTCAAAGGGAATTTTTTATGGCTGCCTGAAATGACAGAAGGGGAGTGAACAAGAGTGAAGCTCTGTGTGGTTGTCACTTGAGATGAAAGAGAAAGTTCATGTGAACGTGGCCACTAGAAGACCTTGAACACATGATGCCTGGAATTGAAAACAAACATCACATAGTCATGGCCTCCAACTAGTGGCTATAATGACAAACCAAAATTGATAGAAAAAACTCATAATTCAAGCCAAAGGAAATGCAGAATTTTGTGTTGAGAAGGAAGAACATTAGACTAAATTAAGGGGAAATGCTTATAAAAATATTAGGGTTCTAATTTTCTACCTTTATTTTTTCTACTCTAATAAATTCAATTCCTAGCTTTTATGACCAATGCCTTTCTATCAGTACATGTAAGATTACAATTATGCAATAACTAATTGCTAATGCCTATATTTCACTACTTGTTCTAAGCACATCACATGAATTTACAGCATTAATCCTAACAATATTCACAATTTGAAAGACAATTTGTAATAAAACCTTGACTGTTATCTTTAATTCTGTGTTGAATGTTACAATGTAAATTTCAAAGGATTTAGCATTTGACTGAGAATGTAAGCCACTTATCAGCTGACATCAAAGGAAAGTATTTAATGCATTTGAAAGGTAAAAGGTTTTCTCTGACTCCTGTGTAAAAAAAAAAAAAAGTAAAGAAGTGTCAAAGAAGATTTTCTATATAGTCTGTTTAAAAGATGTTTCACTCCTACAGTTTTCTCAGGCTGACATGACATACATTGTTTCTTATGTGTAAGCCTCATAGTTCCAGAGACTAGACACTCAAGATCAACATGTCAGTGGCATTGGAGTGGGTTTGGTTTCTTCTCAGCTGTGAAAGATGGATTTAATCACAGCCTCTCTCCTCAGCTTGGAGATGACCATCAGTGCGTGTGTGTGTGTGTGTGTGTGTGTGTGTGTGTGTGTGTGTGTCTTTGCACATCATCTCCATCTGTGTATATCTGTGTCCAAATGTCCTACTTGTAAGAATACAAATCATTTTGGGCTGCAGCCATCTCAAATTGAATAAAGTTATTTTAATTGGGTCAGCTTCAAAAGAACTTCTTAAGATCACACTCTGAGGCACTGGGGGTTAGGATTCCAACACATCTGCTTTAGGGGGACTCATTTCAAGTCATACAAACATAGTTTAAGGCATGGGGCATACAACCTCAACTTTTTACTGTAGGACTAATAGCATGCTATTACATATAATCCTGTTGATGAGCCACAAACATTTCCTCAAGTGCAATCAAATAAGAGCTGTATTTGAAAAATTAAAATGCCCAGCCAGCTAAGGCACGCCTCCATTTTTCTTTGTGATACTCTTATAATAAATCTACTTCTTATGCTTACTAATTCTGGGTTTTTTTTGGTTGTCATAAGCAAGTGTCACAAACTGTCACAGAGTGCCAAGTTCTAATTTGGGTTAGGAAAATAGAAATCTTTTGTGATTCTGGAAGCTAAAAGGTGGAAACTAGGATTTCAGTAGAGCCATGCTCCCTTTGAAAACCTGTAAGAGAATCCTGCCTTGCTTCTTTCTAGATGACCATCTTCAGCATTGTGTGGGTAGTTGTATAATTCTAATCACTATTATTATCATCAGGTATTGTTTTTTGTGTCCTTACAGGGTCAGATTCTTGCAAAGATTATCATCAATATTACTGCATCAAGGGCCCACTCTACTTCTATACAACCTCATATTAGTTAATTATATCTGCAAAGATCCTATTAAAATAAGGTTACATTTTGAAATACCAGAGGTGATGGATCAAATATATCCTTTTTCTGATGTTGTAAATCAACTTGTAATGTTAGACAATATATATGAAAATCTAATGTTTCAATTATAAAACTGTTAAAGGAACAACATAAATGAAGAAAGAAAATATTAAAAGCGCTAAGGCCTCAAAAATTTAAATTCTGACTTTAAGAGAGCTTCTTTGAAACATCCTATAGAAAGGACCAAGAAAGCAATTACTGTACTTTCTCATGAAACATTGGTAATGTGACTTCCTTGTGCCTTCAACTTTCCTGATTCAGCTTCACCATTAATTATGTTTTCTTTCTCTCCTTTGTTCTAGTCCTCAATTTCCTTAACAGAGACACTTAGTGTCCAGGGGTTTTGAAACTATATTAATAAATCTATTTGTCATAAGAAAAATAGCTTAAGTTTTCCCAGTGGTACCCTAAAAATATTTTTTTTTACTAAAATTATTTTAAAGAGGGAATAATCTTCATTACGGACTCATTGAAACAAGGAAAATAAGGTAGTACTTAGATCAAGTTAGACATTACACCTTATCATTAAAATGTGATTTTTCTGAAGATGTGAATTAGTACAGTGAATGGAAGGATGATTCATAGGAAATTTTAGAACTAATTTCCAAAATTATTTTATTTTAAACAATGATCCAGAAGATCCAATAGTTGATAAAAAGTAACACATACACATGCCGTACTTGCCCTCTTTCCTACTTTCCTTCTCTCTCATAAAGACTTTAATGAATTTACTCAGTGGCACAATAAATTTTAATAATAAAACAAAGATTTGGGGAATATTTTTATCCATTTTATATTATTTTTATATTTTAATATTTTAAATAGGAAACAATTGCTCAGATAACCATTTACTATCTTATGATTTCAAACTATCAATGCTTTTTTCTCAATTCATTATGAAGAAGAAACTTGTTTTTCTGTGTCTTTGGAATGGGATCACCTTGTAGATTATTTTAATAGTCCTGCACCAAACTCCTGATATTTTCTTTTAATAAATTCTATCCTAAAAAATCAAAAAGTAATATTTAGCTGGTTTAGGAACAACCAACCCACATTCTCTTATCTAACTGTTTTCAAAAAGATCACATGAAATTAAAATATTTAATGTATAAGTTTATGTATAATTATTTATGTTACTCTATATTTAGTAAAGATAGGAAACTGAATTGTAATTTTGGATAAAATCTTACTTTCCTTAGTTAATTATAATTTTGGATAAAAAAATAGTTCTGTCTTTGACATTTAATATTTTCTACTTTATGAAAATGTTTACTAGGGGCTGGGGATTTATCTCAGTGGTACTGCTCCTGTCTCACAAGTGCCAGGCCCTGAGTTCAATCCCCGGTACGGCCAAAAACAAAACAAAACAAAAAGTTTACTAGTAGAAATCAGTTATAATAATATTGAAAGTAAGAAATTTGATAAAATATTGCATGGAACAGGAACAGTGGTACATGTGATTTTTGAAAGTACTCTCATGAAGAAAAATAATTTTTTGCATGCACAAAGGCCAGTAAAAATGAAAATAAATTAGATTATTATAATGTAAAAATGTCCACATCTATTTAACAATGAAATAGTTTTACTCTTATACAACACATATTACAATCTTATAGCATATATCTTAATTTGAGAAAAGAAGAGGTACTTATAACTACATGAATGACATAATGGATTTTGAAATAAAACCAGTACCAATGAAATAAAGAGCTTAAAGATAATAAAGCTCTCTTTCCCTACCCACCTCGCAATTACCCAGCAAGAAGAAGCTGTCTTTGACCAGAAATTTGCCTTCTCTAGATACTGAATCGACTGGCATCTGAACCTGCGACTTCCCAGTCACCAGAACTGTGAGAAACAAATTACTATTTTTTTTTAAGCTACACAGTTTGAGGAATTTTTGTTATAGTGATCTCACCATGCTAGATACTTTAATATGATGTTGAGCCCAAAAGAATTAAAGGGTCACTGAAACATTAAACTTCTAGGGCAGACACTATAAAAACACTTAACATTAGGTATAATATTAAATAAACTAAGGTAGGAGTATAAATATCATAAAGAGGCCAGAATTATAGTTACATAGAATTTTCAGCCAAAACTAAATATTTTAATCTGCTTATGCAGCATTTTCAATGTTATAGAGTTTATTTCCTTATTTTTGACATTATTTTTTTTGGGGGGGGGGTTGGGGATCAAACTCGGGTCCTTGCACTTGCGCAGCACGGGGCGAAACCACTGAGCTAAATCCCCAGCCTATTTTTGACATTTTTAATTCGAGTGTCACTTCGATAAAAGTCTTTTTTTTTTTTGGTACGGGGGATCAAACTCGGGTCCTTGCACCTGCGCAGCAGGGGATGAAACCACTGAGCTAAATCCCCGGCCCCTAAAAGTCATTTTTAACAAATTAATTTATTGAAGTCAGCTTGTCCATAATAGAGACGTAGATCACGAACTCACAAAAACATGTGCACATGAACACATAGTCCTCAAAATATCTGTCATAAAAATATTTGATTCACATACTTCAAATTTATAATTTAGATATATTTTTATAATTTACAGAAGGGTATATTCACTACTCCTGCTTACATATGAGGTATAGAATTTTGAAAAAATATGAGAATCCCTGTAATATCAATAAAATCTAAATTCATTTAAGCAAATTGTGACTCAAAATTATTTTCAATTTCCCATATTTTTAGATTTTAAAGTCAAAATCCTTTAAACAGAATTGTTGAAAACAATGGGGATATTTTAATAGTCTGACGGTCATAGATATTATTATATTGAATGATTTTTATCTCAGGATACCCAAACAAACAATGGAGCATTCTTAGCTCATTTGATAGCTTCTTAGGTACAAACACTTTCAGAGCAGTGTAGACCACACAAAAGCTCTTCCACAGATATTCTGCTTATTCTAAACTCATATGCCTGATTTTTCTCAGTACTCTCTTTCAAATAAGTAAAACTAAGAATTTATATAGTTTTAATATAGGAATTAAGGTGTACATGCTAACTATAATTGCATATACCTTAAATATAAATTATATGTTATACAAATAAGTACCAGGGGAATATAAATATACATTTGTGTCTCTATATTTATCTATTTTTCATACACATATGAAAGTATACCAAATGTATAGCTATTTAAAATATAGCCTTCTTATATAAAAGACTTCTATTTACTAATTTATAATAAAAATTAAGTTGATTCCTTTGTAACCATTGATTTAAGGTAATTAATCAGGAAAATAAATATAAAGAAAAAAACAAAACTTGAGGCCAGGGATTTAGCTTAGTGGTTCCGCCGCCTGGTTCGCAAACACAAGGTCCAGAGCTTGATGCCAGGTACCAAAAATTAAAAATTAAAAAAAAAAATAAATAAATATAGAGAATGAGGATTAGCTGATATTAAATTATATTCAAACTATTCCTTGAACTTTCATAAGCAACATAGAGGAAATACAGTAGTTCTTTTATCATATCTACTTATTAGCCTGTTCTTAAATACAAAGTATTTTCCTTTTATGCTTTCCCAAAACTATTTTCAATTTTTTATTGTAAATACTACTCTGAGATTTGATATTCTTCTTAAGAACACTAATTTTATCTCAGGTATTTATAAAATTAATTGCAATCCTTACCTCTCAACACTATACAAATTATAAGATTTAATTGCCATATGAGATTCTGATTATGAGATGGGTTCATTTATATAACATTTTCTTCATGGAAGCCAACAAATAATAAATATAAAATGTCAACTATTATTAAACTGAACCACACTATTATGTGATATAAACTAATTATTATGATATTCTATCCTTTTCAGAAGGGCTTATATTTCATATATAAAAATCTAGGTTCATTTGCAGTGTAACACCACTCTGCCTCCCACTTCTTAACATCTATAGATGTAACAAAAATAAAATTTAAAATATAAAAATGTTATTTCCCAATTAAATATTTTTTATAGTGCCCTAGCTCTAATGGTCATAATAATGTTCTTTGGTGTGTTTATGGTATGCTTTCACATAGAAATAAATACTATGCTTGAGAAAATAGAGAAAATGAGATCCTTGTTCTAAAGTGATGGTAAACATGCTTGAATTTAAATCTGCTATTGGCTGGAAAGTAGAATTTATATAGATGATGTTGAAAATTCAGCAGAGAATATTTTTTTTAAAGCCATGCGGAGAAGACACAATTTGACTCCTACTTGCTGCTTATAATAAAATGTGAGTTAGAATGAAGAAAGAACCATTAAACAACAACAACAAAAATTAGAACCTGATGGTTTAGAATAGTCATGCCATATTACAAAGGATGAAAGAAAACATGTTCTTGAAGATAACATTGAGAGTATCATTGGAGATTCTTTTTTTATTACTTATAAATTCTCTCAACCATAGCAGTAGAAGCCAGGGACAGAGGTGGGAGATTCAGGAAGGATATGGGGTGAATCATCACGTCTAATGGCTTGAATTCTCTTGGTTTTCATGGGAGATTGATAGGCTTTTTGTGACTGTTGGATCATTAGAAACAAGGTCACCATGTGCTGAATATAAAGCCACAGCAAAACATAGGGCTTTAAAACTTTACCACCAAATAGAGTGAGAATATAAACTTGTCATCATCTTTCAAGAGCTTGGGCCCACAGCTTCTTTTATGGAATTGAAAACTATATAGAATCTTTAGCCAAGTGGACTAAGAACACCATTGAGGGGCAAATGGTTATGCAGCCAGAGCATAATGGAATGGAATTTGCCCTGTCCAGTTTAAAACTTTCCTGGAGTCCTCGATGTCATTTTCCCTATCTATTTATGTTTTTTGTAATTGGAATGCCCAGTTATGAGTATCTCATCATCATAGTTTGGAATAGATTACTTATTTTTTCAGTTAAGTTTAGAGTTTGAAAATAAGTTTACTCCACAATATACCCTGCCTACAATTTCATATATAACTTAACCCTGAGTCAATTATGTTTTGGTGACATTTTGTGCTTAATGTGGACCATGGAATGGGTTAAGGTTTTTGACCATGTTGAAATAGTGTGTCTTTTAGACCTGGTAATTTGAAATAAATTGCTCTCCAAAATGTATGTCTATTCTGAACCTGCAAATATAACTTTATTTGGAAATAAAGTTTTTGAAGGTGCAATTAATTGTGATGCAGTTATACTGGATAAGGGTAGAAACAAAATTCAATGACAAATGTCACTGAAAGAAAAAGGAGAGGAAGACTGTGGGGGAAATACACAGATGCATGGGAGGAAAATGACCATGTGATGAGAGGCAGAAATTCTGATGATGCAACTATAAGCCAATCTATGCCAAGGGCTGCCAGAAAAAAACCAGAAACTGGGAAGGGGAAAGGGACAATTCTTCCCTGGAAACATCAGTAGGGACAAGACCTGGTCAGTTACTTCAGTCATCTGGCACACAGAACTATGAGAGAATACATTTCTTTTATCTTACATCATCTAGTTTCTGCTAACTTACAATGGCAGCATTAGAGAAATGATAAAGTTCATAACCTTCTGGTGTCACATAACATTGAATGCCCCTAAAATTCTTTTTCCAGCAGCTATCAAGCTAAGGTCCTTTCAATAGAACTTTCATTCTCTTTGATGACACAAAATTCATTATATGAAAATTATCTGTCAATGAATATATATATACATCTCTAGAGTTGACTTGGCAGATAAATGGCTTTTTCTTGGCAACAGTATCACCTAGAAAATTTTCCATCACTGAGAATAAAGCTACTGCCTACCATTTTTAATGAAATAATTGTACAATTACTGTGAAACTAATTACACATATAGAAAGTGTGTAGATAACAATACATCTAATTATATAAGAAGAAATTTTTTACAAATAAAATAATGTATTTTTATGTCTTTTTCTTTACCTTCAAAGAATGTAGACAATATACAATATTACATAATTTTTCCCATATTTTGAAGATTACCATTTTTGCTTTCCCTCACTGTATGTATTTCATTTAAAATTTTAAAAAATCATTCTCATGAGTTTTGATATAAATGCATCCGTGACTTTATTGCTATAGTCATATCAAACTATACTGTTGGATAGGATTATTGAGTAAAAGTTTAAAATTTTGATAAAAAATCATTATCATTTGATAGTGAATGAAAACTAAGTTTTGTTCGCTGATTTGTTTACATGAGACAGGAAAAATGTTGGCATGGTAAAGTGAAGTAGAAATCACGTATATGAAGTATTAAAATTAATTTGCTCATAAAGTTAGAGAAGCTTATGCCAAGTGAAATGATTTATAATGGATTTTATTAATATTTTAAGAGAGATTCCTTTGCAAATAAGATATGTTCACTATTTTGCTTCTGTATTTATTATCAGTATTGATTACATAATTACCGATATATACTGAAACATAATCATCAGTATTAATCATGACTGTTGAAAATAAATATATAAATTAATACAATCACATTAAGATAGATTCACTCTATTTTCATAAATTATATTTTCTGTCCAGAAAGAAAATACTTTTGTATTACCAAATATTTAATGTTAATTTTCTTCACTTTATAGAATATTATACAACACATTCAAAACACATTTTAATTCTACAGTATCTGCTAATGCCATTTTAATAATATTATTAAACTTAGCAAAACAACTGTAGAAGTAATCCAAAACTGTATTAGAGCTCTGAAACAATTGTCAGTTTTATCTAACTGCGAAAGGTATTCTGGTCTAGTATACTACACTGAAACCTGGTATTTGCAGAGTAAATATCACTATATGAAATTATAGAGGATGACAATCATTTTTCACAAATAGACTCAACTATAGTTTTTTGATTGAAATAATATAGACAATGGCAATAAATCCTTTTCTATCATTTGAAAATCAACTTTTATTTACTGCCCTGACTGCATATAATATTCAAATAATTTCTTATATTTACGATAAGAAAAAGAGGGAAATAATTCTAAAAATTAATACATTCTTATAAATTTGTTCAAATCACCACCCAATGTCTATAGAAATAGATGAACTCACATAATCATAGAAAAAATAATTGCTTACATGAACAAAAAGCAGCAGCAGCCTTGAAATTGAGGAATGCTTTGGTAATGTTTGTTCTTTGGTAATTTTTGGAACTTCAGTTTGTTCTTGAATTACTGGAGGCTGTGTATAAACTACAGTATGTAGTTGGGTGCTTCATTCTTAGGCCAACAGGAATTCATATCCTTACAATGCTAGAGGATAGAAATGTGACAATATTTTGTCAATAGAGGTATTTTCCTCCCAGGCCTATCTCCTTAGTTTGTGGGTTACCATCTTATGTCTTCACTTTACCTACCCTCTGTGCATGTTTGCATTTTGTCCTCTTCTTATAGGGACAGCAGGCATCCTGGATTAGAGCTCAGGAAAAGCAGGGAAAAACTTGTAAGGATGAGAATCAAGACGGACACATGTAAATTAAGAAATCCTCACAAGAAAATTGAGAAAACCAAAATGTGCCTCCATGAAAATATCAACAAAAGTAAAAAAAATAAATCTCTGCCAGCTTTATAGAAAAAAATTATTATAAGTTAATATTTAAACCTTTCTGATACAGTAAAAATTAGATAACTTAGATGAAAAGGACATATTTTCAAAAAGACAAGAGCCACTCAAACTAAAGATAAATAGAAAAATATGAATAGATCCATAGCCATGAAGAGACAAAATATTAATTTGAGAAAATCTCAAAGTCCAGGCCCAGCTGTCAATCATGTATAAACTTCTTTCATGTATACTTGAATGTATTTCACTGAGTCTATTTATAATACAAAATTTGATCAGTGGATGTGATAGAGAAAAATGTAGTTTCAGTGGTATCAACTCTTTCACTTCATTCTCCTTATGATTTCAGTTCTACCTGTATTTTTTTTCACTTTCTACTGGATGAGCTTGACTCCTATTTCACAACTTCCTCTAATACCACTTTAGTGATTTCCCACATATAAGTAATACATTCCAGGATCTATACCTGAACTTTTTTCTACAATATAAGAATTTCATCTCTTGAATTAATGTAAATTCTACACCTTTAATTATATCACTTTCTCTGAAAAGCTATGTTCCATTACCCTACAAGTCATAATATGTATTTGTATGAATTCAAAGATGAGAATAAGTAATTGAATTTCTAACTATTTTCCTCAGCATTTTATGAAAATCTGAACACCATTTATTCAGCCAGTCTTTGCACCTGTCTAGCTATGCAGAACTTACTATATTTTAAATATTTATAAAATTTGTACACTCTGTCAGATACATTTTTTTGAAGATTTCTTTACACAATTCTTTACTTCCTTTCTTTAAAACTTACATGTACATTGTGTTTGCATTTTGGTTTTCTCTCAACCCTTGAATTTTGGTTTGGCTATGTCAGTTAGCTGGAGCAATGACATAGTAGCAGCAATGGGGCACACAGATATTTATAAATACCTTTGCATAATTTAGGTTTGTATTCTATGTCTTTATGCTTAGCATGAAGACAAAACAATTCATACATTTGATGGTTACACATTACAGAGTACAAACAAGACCTGTAGTACCCCTGAAGCACAAAGACAAGAGCAGATCAACACAGTCCAGCAATACTGAACACAGCTGAAATTAGCCAATGCAAGTTCATAGTCAATGTAACTATTTATTTCCTGTTAAAAGTATTTTTGGAATGTTTTACTATATAGAATTATAAAAATGGTAATGCCTTCCATTCAACAGTCTTATATAATGATGTTTAGCAATTTTTGTAACGTACCACTTGGTCTGTGTATGTGTCTGGCAGTTTTTTTCTTTTTCTTTTATTTTTTTGATTGCTCTGTTCATATACTTCTGAAAGAAACCATATAAAAGTCATGTATAAAGTTATTTGTTAATATTTACTCCAATATGTACTATTATTTTTCATTTTAGAAAACATTAGTCTTGTTTTCTTTATTCTTATAACATGTTGAATTTGAATTGCAGAATAGTTACTTCATTTTTCTCTGTTGGAAGATTTTTTGTCTTTGTATGCTAAATAATTATGCATCTTGTTTGTTTAACCTGCAGCTTTCTATCCTTTATGTTGCTGTGCCTCAATTAAACACATATGCTGAATATCTTAATTATTTGTTCATTACTTAATGTTTTATATCTTCAAGTTATACTGCTTGTGCTTTTGACAATCTTTGTATTTGGAAAAACTGAACAATTTCAGTCAAATTTGGACTTTCAATAGTGTGAAGTATCAAAACTATTATTTAGATAAATTTAGTGTTCCTCTTCTTCCATACTCAAAGTGATCTATCTAATTTTTATTGAAACTTACAATTCCCAAATTCCTTAAAAGACTACCATGTCATGATTTCATAGTATTTAGCATTTTTTTCTGGATTAATTTATGATACTAAATAACAAAGCTTCATATCAAAATACTTTTGATAAACAGAAGAATCTCAACACAGTCAGTAGGAAAATGAAACACTAGCCATAATGTCATATAATTTAATCTTTTCTAGGGTGTATAAATTTTTAAAAATGGAAATTAACAAGTAATTACAAGAATGTGGAAAAATAGGAAGCATCCTTTATTATTAAATAAATTAGCAAATCAGTTTGAAAGTTCTTCAAAATGTTTCCCATAAAGTTGCTATGTTGTTCACAAATTCTCAGAAATTTTACAATTTTATCACATTGAACACAGATGTATACACAAAAACTTGCATGCAAAATTATATTGGTATTTCTTATGATATTTAAAAGTAAAAAGTATAACTTGTGGTCATCTGATAAATATTTATACACAATATTTTATAGCTATATATTTTTCACCTAGAAAAAATTAGGTGTTGAAGATACATAACAAAATATTTGAGCTTTGAGAATATCATGGTAAGTGAAAGAAGCTAGATAAAATGAACGGATGTTGCATGATTCCACTTGTACTCCATACAAGAAATATCATCACTATGTACTGCAACCATGTATTAATAAAAACAGAATGTTTAGAAATGGTCAACTCACAGCAATAGAAAGGAGATTAATGATTGTTTAGTGTAAAAGGAAACATGTACAATAACTGTTAATAAATTCATTTTCTTGTTAGAGTATTATAGATGTTCTGAAATCAGTGGTTAAGGTTATGAAACTTTGTAAATGCATTAAATTCTCCAAAATATACAGTTTATTTTGAAAAAGTAAACTTTATCATATGTGTACTACACCTCCATTCAAAACAAACAATAATAATAAATTCTGATATATATTTTTCAGCAAGAGTCAAAAGACAAGTTGCATCTCCATTAAGGCTCTAATAGTTAATTTTACTTTACAAAATGGTCTTATTTTCCTGAACATTTATGTTCTATGTGATAAATAAATATATATAATAATGACTTTCATTCTGAATTGTCCACTTGTGAAACATGATTGAATTTATGTTTCTACAAATAATATATATACCCTTGATTTCATGATTGTCTCAAATGAAGGAAGATATGGAAGAGAAATATCCTAGTCCTAAAATAAACAAATACTCACTACTCTTCCCCTTTCTATAAACAGCTCTGAGATTAGTGTTACTTACATGAGGATCTTTTATTTGAAAAGTAAAAGCAAATTCTTCAAATCTATTAGAAAAAATAAGTTTAATAGCTTCTTGTTTCATATTTTAAAAAAGACATTTTTGTTGCATTACAGAAATGACATTTATACAGACTTTCAGCATGACAATAAATAAATAGGTAAAAATATGAAACTTAGGAGTCTATTTTAAGGAAAGACACAGTGGTTCTTTATGTAATTTCTTTTTCTTTTCTTTTTTTCTTTTTGGTACCGGGGATCGAACTTGGGACCTTTCACTTGCGACGCAGGCGCCAGAACCACTGAGCTAAATCTCCGGCCCATTTATGTAATTTCCAAAAAGAGCTCAATTTGAATATCTTTCACTGTTCATATTTTACATATTAGAAGAATATTCTTTAGAAATATAATTTACTGTTTTAATTCCCCTAATATCTGGAAGCTTCCCACCTGCAACTATGTAAATACCAAGCTATTTCATATTATTATCATTGATTTATTAATTTTTCAAGTTAAACACTTTTCAGATCATAATTTCAAGTTTTATATTATATAAGCGACTTTCTAGCTCTTATTTAATGCAAGCAGTTTAATCAAAATGTTGCAAGTGAAATTAGAGACTAGTGAAAGGAAATTTTTGTGATAAAATATATTGCACTTCCAATAGATTAGTTTACCTAAAATGTTGAATGATTCCTAAATAATATTACAGTACTTTTGACATTAGTGCAATTAATATTTAGGTGATACAGTGCTGGAAATAAAATATGACTTGGTGCTGCCTGTAAATTTCTTCATAAAATAAATCCCATAGCAAATTGCAGCACTTCTCTCAATTAGAAAGTTACATAACCTCTGAGCTTGTTTCTTGCATTCATATTTGTCCTTCAATCATCTCTAGTCTACAACAGAAATCATCTCCACTGAATATCTGAGTACCAATTTAAAATATGTGTCAGTGTATGAGTATGCTAATTTACCACTGAATATCAGCCATTGACTTCCCATTTCTGAACATTTTCTATGACCTATGAGGAAAGATATTATCTGTGCCTCCTGTTGAGTTTGATTTTATTAGTTTCCTTTTCTTCATACGTGTTCAATGTCCATTACATTTCCTTGGCCACATTAAACTTATTTCTACATCTACAGTATTCTGATGCCATTACTTCATCTGGTGTAATTTTTCCGGCATAGCAACATGAAATACTACATTATTTATTCATCTCTCTTTATCTTGATAACAGAGGCTATTCCATTTCTCAGAAGTCTGTTAGCTGCTAAGCATCTTTTTTCCTTGTCTTGAATTTATTCTGATTCTCCCTGTCCTCAAAAGGTGGCCACAGGATTGTGCAGTGTGATGTCAATTTAGCTTCATGTCTGAGACAGAGGTAGTAGATGTTCTGAATCTGACGTTATCTCTCTTTTCTCACATACACATCTAGTTCTTATTAATAATATGAATTTTCATATCCCCTCATATGTTTTCCCTGGTCACATTCAGAAAACACACTTTTTCTTTACCAGTTCCTGCATCTGTTGAAGGATACATAAGATCCCATCTCTTAGCTGTTTTGATAAGGTATCAATGAAAGAGGGAGCACAGGTAACTTTAGCGTTTGCTGACTTCATTTTCTTTAGATATCTAACAGGAGTGTTATGGTTGGATCATATGGTAGATATATGGTAGTATTACATTACTAGAACAACAATAGTGTAGGCTTTTAAGTTGCCTCATGCACACGGAAATGAATTATAGTTAAATGGAAGATCATTTATTCTTCAATCACCAATTTTTCAGTTGGTGTACCCTCTTGTAAACAAGAGAAGATGCTGTTGTATTTGTGGGTTATGTTTTTTAGCAGTGCTCTGCTCATTCAAGTGCTCTCGGGTCCTAGGCAACTGTACTGAGCTCATGGTTAGATACAGGAATAGTAAAATGAAGCTTATACAAAACTATCTCAGAATAAACTACAACTATTTCTTTCTGGCTTACCAAGGGCACAGGTAGGTTATGAGTTCTCCTGTGATTGTCCTTACCATTCTTCAAACTGGACTTTATTCACAGTTACTTTTTCTTCAATACTTTGGCTGTAGGTTGGATCTGGAACGTTCCTGTGAGACCGAGGGCCTTACCAAACGCTTCGAGGAGCTTACTGCAGCGAGGAACACCCGAGAAGGAACACACCGGACAAGTTGGAAAATAAAACAGACCTTTATTAGTCTGGCCAGACGGCACTCCGAAAGCAAAATAGCTTAGAGAGGCAACTGGCTCAGAGTCCGAGGCTGTTCTTATAGGGGGTTGAGTAATTTACTTAGGAACTTTGTTTTGCCACAGATTTTATCTATTATCCCAGAACTAACAAGCACATTTTAACCATTAATTTTCAAGTACAATAGAGGCTAGAGGAATAATTGAATTTGGAATCACACAGTCCCACATTCCCCAAAAGCCCAAGTGTTAAAAGCTTGGTCCCAAGCTTGGCACTACTGGGATGTTGTAGAGGTCTTGAACGATGGACCCTAGTAGGAGGTGTGTACGTCAAGGTGTAGGGACAACTACGAGATGAAGGTCTCTCTCTATCACTCTTGGACTATGAGGTAAGGGGTGCTGCTTTGCTGTATGCTCTTCTGCCACAAAGAGCAGCCTCACAAAATGCCCAAAGCAAAGGAAGCCACTGATCATGAATTGGAAGAGCCAAAGTAAAACTTTTCTCTAGATAAGGTGCTTGTCTCAAGTATTTATTACAGTAGTGAAAATGAACACAATTCTACACTCCAAGAATGTTTTTGATCTCTCTATGGAAAAAAATACATGAATATACATTTCTAATTTGCAGGTATTTTAAAAACTCAAGGCATCCATTATTTTGTGCTAATTAATTTCCCAACAGTTTTCATTACTCATGTCCTAAATTCTCTAGGATTATAAACTGAAATTTTTAAAAATTGAAAAATTTTTGTCAGTGTGGGAGATTTCCATCACACATGAAGGACCTTTATTCCTGTCTTGCTCTATGATAGGAATGATTTACTATCAAATAGCCTCTAAGAATAGAGGTTGGAAAACTGAGTCAATCGTTATTTTCTTTAATACTATAATATGAACAATGTGCACTTCCATGTAGATTTTAAATAACATGCAAAACTAATTAAGATAATGTCTTAGTTACTTTTCTCTTGTTACTGAGACAAAATACCAGACACCCAAAGTTAAAGGAGAAACGGTTAATTTATCTCACAATTTGAAGTGGTTTCAGTCCATAATCAGCTGGCTCCAAGGCAGGGCAGCTTGGCAGAGGGGCATCATGGCAGGCAGAAGATGCCAAAAGCATCAAAGGAGCTTAAGAGTGTCTTCCTGTCCCTTTTGTTTTATCTAGACTACTTGGTATAAGGGTGACACTCACATCCTTAATCCTAGTACCATTGAGCCTAGCATTGCACCGTGAATCAGTTCCAGTGCCACACATCATAGATCCAGTTGCCTCAGAAAAAGTCCCCCCTCATTCGCATGAGGCTTTGGGAGGACATCTAAACACAAGCCATAACAGATGACTGTAAGATCATTTATTGTGATAAGGCATTGACTACTAACTACTACTAACACTTATAACCTCAAATAATTAGAAACTTTATGCACTACTAATGCATTTTAAAAGGAACAATAATACTAAGCCATTCTGACATACTCAGAGCTTGGCTGCTGTTTTGCCACATCCATAGAATCCTGTTGTAAATTTGAATAATTTAGCTTAGAAAGATTGGTATGTTAATTTAATTAAAATTTCTCTGCCAATTGTTCTTGTGATTTTGCCATGTCTTATTGCCAGTAATTCCATAAGCTGTGGAAGTCATTGAGGAAAAAGCTTACAGTTTGGAATGAATTCCTTTTTTTCTGCTGAAAATGAGAACTGTTGTAAAATTTTACTTAACCATCTATCCAAGATGACAATACTCTAGAGCCAGATTACAGCCTGTCAGTTTGAAAACTTCCAGTGATTTAGTGCTGAATATCCTAGTCTAGCTCATTGGAAACATGACTGCTCTGCCTTGAAGTACAAAACATGCTGCTTGACATCTAAATACATACTCAACTATGGCCAACGGTGTAGCATCTACTAATGATATTCAGCAGTGGCAGGCAAGAAAGTGTTAGTGAAGGGCAAGTACAAAGCTTTACCTTGATAATCTTGACAGAACTCATTGGAAGAACATTGCTGGAGACAAGGATTTTAAAGTACAGATTTTGCAGGTGAATTAATAAATTACAAGTGGTGATATGCTTTTTTAATCTAAATGAATGCAACTTATAGGCAATAATACAATCTACTACTTAAAAGACCTATACCAATTGGAATTCTAAGAAAAATGTTTTCTTATCAAAAAGTATTTGATTTGGTTTGAGATATGGAGAAAGAGAGGGAGTGGTAAGTAAGATCCACAATACAACACAAATATAGTTAGATATATATTTTTTAAATACGGAAAAGGGAGCTTAAAAGATTCCAGTGTCTTGTGCAAGTTAATAATTAGGGAAACCAGGTTTAACTGGCCTGTTGTATATTTCAGAGATAGCCCACAAGCTCAACCATTTACACAGTATTTTATTTGATTTGCTGGAAGTTGATAATGTAGACAGCAAGCAATGGTGGTGAAGAAAATTTAAAGTAACTAAGGAGTTATCTCAAAGATGACACTGCTTTCCTTTCCCAGAATTATCCTAATTATTCTTACCATTTTACTCTCCATGGTCATCCATTATGGTGCTTGTAGGGGCCGAGGACATAGGTCTCCCTTCAGAATTATCATCTTTCTACCTCCAGCAGCCAAGACCATTTCTTCTGCTAAATATAAATAGATAATAGAGAATCTATCAAAGAAACAAACAGAAAACTTAGAAGAGGGTGAGCCCAATCCTGTGATTTGGGACTATTTTCATTTTAGAATTCTGTGATGAGTCCGTTCATTATTAATTGACACTTTTCCTTTGGAGTCCCTGATTTAACAGGTCACAGTTTCAGAAATTAATTAAAATTTAGAGACACAATCCCGTGGGCTCTGTGTATCTGGGATCTCTGCATACAGAGATTCAAACAGTCACCTATTGAATATAGTTTAAAAAATTGTGTCTCTACTGAAATTTTGAGTTTATTTCTTGTTATCATTCCCTAAACAATACAGTATAACAGATATCTGCATAGGATTTACATTGTGTCATGAATTATAAATGATCTAGGGATTATTTAATCTGTACAAGAATATTGCTTTGATTATATACAAATGCTACAACGTTTTACTGAAGGAACTTGAACATTTACTCTTTTTGATATCTGTAGCAAAGCCTGAAAATTTCCATTGCAGTGTAAGGGAGGATTTTGGATGTGTTTGCAGAAGTAAGCTCAAATTAAAAAAATTATATTAATGGAAAATAAATAGTACTAACAATGACATTGTTTTAAATATCTAACATACATTAATTTATCCAATACACAATTCTGAAATATATTATTATCCCAGGTTATAGATGAAGAAATTAAAACACAGAGGTTATAGAATTTGGAAAATATTTGCACAGGTCTATCACTGTCGAAAATTGATATTTGATAGTTATTTAATACTAATTTTATAAATCTCATGGGATTTGGTAAAAGCATGAAGGGGTATATCTAGAATAGCACTTGGAGATTGTCTTCAAAACTTTCATTATACATGAATATAAAATCATTCCATCAAGATATAAGTGTGATCTGGTCAGAACTTCAACACAGTTAACAGACTGAGGGTGAAATACTAAACATACATATTTTGGTGTACTAGGGAACTGTATCAGAGTACCTCCTGCAAAATGCAACATATAAAATACAGAATCCATGTTATATAGTATGAATTCAAGATCTTCTTCAGTTCCACTATCACTTTCCACCTCTTTTTCCCAACAAAAACTAGGATACACAAATGTTAAAATAAAAATATGAGTCACAATATCTCATCAACTTATTCCTCTTCATTTACTTTACATGTATCACATAGGTAGATAGAAGTCAGGTGCATTATCTTTTCCTCTTTTCTCTGATTTTTGACCAAATTTAAGTTGAGAAAAACAGAATTCTTGAGAACTCAGAACCCAGCAGTTGTTACCCTAGAAGCTTTGTTGAGAAATGTACACTAAATCCTACACATGAATATATTTACCCCATTTTATCTACATAAGAAGATATCACACATTTTATATAGTCAGAAGACTGTAGTTCACTTAATAATGAAATTTATTGTAGTGGAGAATCTTTTAAAGTTTCCTAAATATATCCATGACTATAGAACTATTCTGCCATGAGGAAGGATACATGAGTCAAGATGGTGGGAAGTTATTAAATCTGGATACATTGTGAATAGCAGCAAATAGAATTTTCCAAAGGATTGAATGTGAAAAAAGTAGAATGGATGTGTGTTTATGACATCATGGCTTTTGCGCTAAATCCCTGATAAGACAAGAATCACCAGCAAATTAGACAGGAACGTCCCTAGGAAGGACTGACTATGGTTAGAAGAAAAAAAAAAAAAAACAGACGTCACTTTTAGACACATTCCCTTGAAGTATTGAATAAAAATGTCTGCAAGCTGAATCTATGATAAAGTTCTAAAGTCCACATCCAATTTTGGAAGTTAACATATAAACTTAATCCATGAGACTGAAGGAAAACACCGAGGTTCTGAATATAGAAGGAAAAAAGAAAACGTCTGAGGATAAAACCTTAGACACTCAAATATAAAGATTTCAGGAAAAAGAGGGAGGAAGCGGCAGGAAAAGGCTGAGACTGAGTGAGTTTCCAGAGTGTTAGATCTGATCAAGCAGACTGAGCCGTCCTGGAAGGAGGCAGGGAAAATGTGTGAGAGAACAGTGATGGACCATGTGTGTAGTAGTTGTACTGCTACTTGTGTGAAACAGAACGTTGATAAGCTTTCTCCTAGGCCTACTCACGTGCAACTCCGATTCTTTGTTAATCATCTTTTTCTTTTGATCTAGGGACTTTCTCCTCCCATTTTCTTTTCTCTTTTTTTTTTTTTTAACTTCTATTATTTTTTGTGTAATCTGGAAAACAGCAGAAAATTTGCCTTCTTTTTTCTTTGTTTTGAACCTAGTAATTTCTATTTTTCTTCTAATTTATTGGAGGTTTTTGTTCTTTTATTTATTTAAATTCTGTTAAATACTGTTTTGCACTTTGAATGTTCCTTTTTTATAGCTTCCACTTGTTAATTCATTAATCCTGCACCTTTTTAAAATCCTCAAATGCAGCTTAAAAGTTACTTCTCTGCATAGTTTCTATTATTTGCTTACTATTTCTCTTCCTTTTGTCTTTTAGTATCAATTTATTATA
>NW_004624759.1:24794246-24813216 GCF_000247695.1 Heterocephalus glaber
TTTCAAGCTTTCCCCTCCTTATTCACAAAAGCCCTGTTTCCATTTTTTCCTTCTTTCCTCATTTTTTTCTTTTTCCTTCCTTCCTTTCCCCTTTCTACTTCCTCCTCCTTTTAACGTTTTTTTTTTTTTTTTGAGCAGGAAATTTTAAAGTATATTATTTGGTAATACTACATACACAGATATGGCATCTTTTCTGAGATTTTTTTAGTATTATCTGGCTGAGCTATTTTACTCAGGAATCCTGTATATCAGAATTTTTAGTCATTTTCTTTTGCTAGTAAGCTTATGTAGAAAATCCTCTGATATCCAGCCTGCAAAAAGACATAATTAGCTACCTGCTCTTAAAAAGGGTACAGTTCTGGCAATTCAAGACATCTATGGATTCATAAGATATGGCAGGTAAATTCCCTTTAAATATTATGTGTTTTTCCTTCAGACCAAGTGTTTGCATGAGTCAGTTAGAAGAATAGGGTTAGTCTTTCACAAGTGTGCAAGGAGCATGGAATGAGGTAATTCAATTGGAGATGCAATTTCCATTAGACAAATGTCCAATCCTATGTTCTTCATATCAAATTCATCCCCACATTGAGACTTATTTGTTACAGCTAGTCACAGACATGTGCCAAAATACATAGAACAGTTGTTCCTTAGGGATCCAAACATCTAACTTAATATTATGTACTGGCTGGTTGTTTTATTATTTATTTATTTGTTTGTTTATGTATTTATTTTTTGAGGCAGGATCTCACTGTGTAGCTCAGGCTGGGCCTGAACTCACTAGCTAGCCCAGGATGGCCTGGAATGTGCAGTGATCCTCCTGCCTCAGCCTCCCTAGTGCTGGGATTACAGGCATACACCACCACACCTAGCTTGATTGGTTGTTTTAGAAGGAGTTGTGAGTTTGTGAAAATGAATACATACCTTTGGTTTTCTCTGTCAATATTTCTAAATAGAATATTCTTGCATTTTTGTCCCAACTTCCTTATTACTCAAAATATCCACACTTTAAACTGATATATATGTCCTCTAGTGAAACTAAAATTTTTTTATCATTTTTCTAAATATAGCATGTCTCAAAATTGCATAACTCTGCTTTATATTAATGCATTTCAAGTAAGTTTTTGTCTCTTATTGGCTGATTTCTTTCATTTTTGAGTATATTTAGATAGCTTTGATGATATGCTAATGTTTCTTAGCACAGATGTCGAATATATTCACTATTCTTCTGCTCAACAATTTTCCTATACCAAACTATAGGACAGTGTCTTCAGGCTCATTTTTTGTTTGCTTGGTTTGTTTTGGTTGTTTTTATTGCATCAACATGTTCAATTTTCTCTAGTTTCTTCTAATGGAAATATGGTTGGTATACTTTCATTACATTCTCACATTTCAACTGTTTAAATCATTACACGTACTGCGGAGAAGTCTCTCTACCTCTGGAGATGTCCAGCTGGGGGGTCACCACCTTTCACCTTCTCCAAGACACTTGATTTCTGTTAAACGAAACATCTCTTCATTTACTTCTTTGCTTTTTCTGCAAAGACTTTTTCAAAAAAAGCACACTGGTAGATAGGATGTGTTTCTCTGTCTCAAGAAAACTCTATACAACTCCAAAATTGATTAATTGCAGTATTTTTACATGTGCATTAAAAGTTATTTTTCTAAATAATAGTAAAGGAGATTGCATCCATTGTCACAGGGCATCCACAAACTTATTATTTATACATTTATGATAGTCTGATACATGCTTCTTTTTAATTTATCATTTTTTGTCTTTCTGAAGCAATAGGATTTTGAGAAATATTTTCTTTATCTCTAATTTTTTAAGCCTTTAACAGAATATTTTAAAATGCTAATGTTTTCCTTGCATTTATGTTCCCTGCTCTAAGAGGTTTGACATTAATGAGTCTCATGTCTTTCTTCAGCTTTAGGAATTTTTCTTTTGATTTTTAATTTTCTTCATTTTTTTCCTCATTATCTAGAACTCTCCTCAAAATTTTATTGCATCTTCTGCATTTACCTGTGTATACTATATTTTTTCTAGCATATTAGTTTGTCTTTCAATCTAGATTCCAGGATGTTTAGTAAGCTTTATTTTCTAGCTCTTAATTTTTGTTTGTTTAATGTTTACTGTTTCTTAAGGAAAACTTTTATATCCTACTAACATTTTTAATGTTATATTCTGATATTATTGCTGTTTGTACATTATCTGAGTGATTTCCTTCCAGTTATCTCTCTTGACATGAATGGTGGTCCTTAACAATGAACATCAAACTTGCTGTGCCTCTAACTCTTGTATCTATCTATCTTTCTATTTAAAAATCTTTTTATGAGTCAGATTCTTACAAAAAGGCCCGAGGATGTGTTACATGAACTGTATTTTACTTTCACAAATAGATCAAAAATATATTATCACATTAAGACCCCCAAAAGACAGATAAAGAGAGTCTTCTCTGAGGGTACCGCACCCACAATAGAAGATCAAATAATCATTGTTTCTTCTTGATGCACGTGTTTATCTTCCATCACATACACATACTGTACCCTCAAAGACATGAGATCTTTCAACCAGAGAGTGCTCACGTGTGAACCTGGCTGCGGCACTCAAAAGTCTATTCTTGGGTGCCTTTGTCTGGAGTGGGATTTCTCAGTTATTCTTAAGGGTCTTATTTGCTGGTTCTAGTGCAGTCTCAGTTTTTATGACTGGGCCATAGTTTATCTTTGGCAACCATATGTTCAATAATTTATTTGTCATCATATCCCAGTCCAATTTGCCCACATTTTTAAGTCTTTCATCAAGTGACTCCCATGATATCCTTTATACTTTTCTTGTGAGTTTATTTTTTATACATTGGTACACATGTATACATGCCAAGTTGAACTAAAATTTCCATGCTCTAACTTTGCTCTTCATAATTAAGTATGCATGGCACTGAACAGAATTTCATGACCATTTCACAATAGATATTTTACATATGTTTTTGTACCACTTTTGAAATTTGACATCAGTCTTTTTACTAACCCTGGTGATTTTGCTTCCTGGATTATTAAGATTATTATGATCTTATTAAATATTCTAATATAACAGAAATATGGTAGATTTTATTAAATTTTACTGTCAGCCAAAATATAGTGCTAGCTCCTTCAAAAAAGGCAGAAGGGGCAGAGATTAGACAATAACTATTTTCCCAAAATAATCCCATGGTCTGACATTTATTGCCAGGACAGCTGGTATTGTCAAGTTCCTTATGTTAAGAATAATTTAGCATTTATGTGGCCCTATCTATTTGTAAAGTGCTCTTCAGTCATTGATAAAACATTTCCCTCTTCAGTCCTGTCAGAGAGGTCAATGTAACTACCAGTAAATAGGCTCAGTTAATAAAAAATGGTGAAAGAGTTACTACAATCCTTTTTTTTTATGGTATTAATTTGAAAACATTATGAAACTTACTTGAAATTGTGCACATATATTAAATCCATTGGCTATAGTGAATTAAATTATATGAATTTACAGTAAGCATGATTTACTATAAATGATACTGTGAAAGCTTATGAAAGTATAACTCCTTCAAAAGCAGACTGTACTCAATGAATTCTAGTAATAAACATGTAGAACATACTCACTGAATTGAGAACTAGCGTATTATTTCAGAGAAAAGAGAATTCTAGAATTTCTGGTATTAGCAATATTTTGCCCAAACTTAATGTAACACAGATTTTTGAGAGTGTAAATCATTTGAGAGAGACTGTTTGTTCTCAAGTCACTTCAAGGAAAGATAAGTCAGCATTTTATAAATAGATAATGAAAAATGGCAGGCAATATATCCAGAAGTGGGTGGACACAGACTTCTAGAGAACATTATGTTTTTCCTCTCAGTTGCCATACAAAGCAATTGCCATTTTTCACAAAGATAGTCTCTAAAGAATTTTTTTGTGCTTAGTAGTATATCATTGATATGTGCTTAGTACATCATTAATTTAACTCAACATTTAATATGTTGAGTTAAATAAAATGTGTTTTGAAAATTAATTTCCCATGTTTTGTTTTGCTCTTTAATGTTATTATATATGTTTCTGGCATATCATGTTTATGTTGCATTTCTAATGGGGCAAATCTGATCTACAGTAGGCTGAGTAACCTGATCCAGTCGGGACAAAGAGAGAAAAGCAAGGTAAAATAGACTTTCAAGAGTGCTCAAGATAAAGAGGAGATGAATTTATAAATAAGGTAATAAATTATCAGATTATTGGTGGAAATTGAAAGTTCATTTATCTGTTCTCTGTGTGGTATATGTGCTAAGAGATTCAATGAATTGCTTGTTTGTGTTTTGGTTTCATGGTGGCAAGTGGTAGCGTACGTGTGTCTAATCCATACCCTGTGAGCCATCTGTACTCTTGGATAGCTTGTAATGTGTCCCAACAAGATTTTAAACTTTTAGCCTATTAGGTGATTTTTAGTGATTTTTCACAACTTGATTGTGTTGTACTTAAGCACAAACTACACAGGCAACAGCAATGAGCTATGAAGGAGAGGGCCCAGAGTAACGCTAATACTTCCTCCTGAGCTCAAGGCACATGTTCAAATGGAAATTTACTTGTATTAGACATTATGTGTGCATGGAAAACTTGTTCAGTAAAATATAATAATTACCAATAATACAGTACTATTTCAACACACAGGACTGTGCCTATAAAATCAGGTATTACTGTGTAAAGAACTTGTGTTATTTCAGTTTAATGTTATAAAACATGTAAATGAGGAAGTTTTGTTACTTATATACATTAACTATATTATATATTTTATATGCGATCCAAGACAATTCCTTTTCACTCAATGAGGGCCAAACAAGCCAAAAAGATTGGACACCTAGTGGAAATATCCTAGGGTCCACCACCTTGCTGAGTCATGGTATTGACATATTTTATACTCTTGTTGAGTGGGAAAGGAGTCTGAGAGTTCATAGAGGGTGACAAAGCTAAAGAGATTTTGCAGATGTAATTAAATGTCCCCAATCAGTTCTACCTAAGTTGATAAAAATGGAGATTATTTGTGTAAAACAGACTTAGTCAGGTTAAAGCCTTTGAAATAGGCAGAGGGACTTCCCTGCAGTGAGATTATACTGGCTTTACAAGCTTTATGAAGCAAGTCTTCTTGCAAGGAAGTTTATGTGCCAAAGACTAGTGGTTGACCTCCGGAATCTTCTAGCAACTACTATGCCTTGAGAATGGATCCCAGCATAGAGCCACCAGGCATCCTATGGCCTCAGTTATACTTTCATAATGAAAGAAGTTCTTCCAATATCCCGGATGTTAGATCAAATAATCCCATCTTTGAACCTTTGAGTGTAAATATCAAGTGGCTGGCAGCCTGGATACAGCTTTTTGAGCAGTACAGCTAGCTGTGCTGTACCTAGATAGACTCCTCCTAGAAAGTGTGAAATAATACATACAGGTTGCTTAATGCACAGGTTGTATTGCTTTCTGCAATACAACAGTGGAAAGGCAATGTGCATCTTTTTTCAAGTTTACTAATTTGATGAGACATGTCAAATTTGTAGAAGTCCAAAAGTTGAGTTCTAGTTTGAGATGTAACATTTAAATCCATTTTAATCTTCTCACAGTTGAAAATCAGTCTCTTCTATAAAGCAAAACCAAAACATTTTGATCTAAATTAAATCTTTATGATTTTTTGCAGCCAAAATTTTTATGGTTCAATTACTTAACATGTAGAGAGTGATATTCAATGGTCATTTTCTACAACTTTGAAAGCTAAATTAAAACTCGGCACTAATAATTTTGGTGCAAATTTACTCCATTTACAGACATTGGCAGCAGACCTACATTTACAAATAGAGTACACTAAAAGAAAGATGAATATATAATTTATCCCCAAAGCTCTCACAAAATTCTTTTATGTAATTTTTATTTGGACATTTGACATAATGATTTCTGAGTATCTCCAGGAAAGCAAAATCTATTGAGATTTTATATAAATCTTAAAAGTGAAAGTAAAACCATTTGAAACCATTTGAATTTTTTAAAGTAAATAATAGTTAACTATGAAATTGTAATACTTACAAATATATTTAACATAGATTCAACTATTGTGCATTTTCTTAAAATCTATATTGAGTGATGGAGAAAATTTCTTTGCAGTCCTGGAAGTCAAGTCTAATCATGAACAAGGACAGCTATTTGCTTTTCTTCTAATGCTTGTGATGAATTGTAGAAGAGCTTAAATTTCAATAACACTTTAATGTAGAGTAAAATATGCACACATTTCACGAAATGACTAACAAATGTTGAAAGTGAGTGATAGTAAATAATACACCTCTGAGGGGAGATGTTTAATAGGATAGTATGGAAGCCTATATACATGTGTATTCCTGTCGGAGTTAATATTTCTATTGATGATCCAGAAAAATAAGTGAGCCAGCCCATTAACCATATTTGCACATGAAATTACATTGAAGAGATGTGAGAAGGGAAAAGAGAAACAATATAAAACAAATAGACTGTTACAAAATCACAGCAAAACTCTCTATTTGTTGACACTGTAAACTTAAAGAGATCTTCACACAAATACGAATGCAGGTGAAAGCCAATTGGGTCAGCAGTGATTTAATTTTGGGAAGTGATATGAGGAAAGGCATATGAGGAGGAGATGTTGGGATGTGTCCAAACGAATTTGTTACTGCACAAAAATGGAATGACACTCACATATGCTGGGATAAAAAGAAAGGAAATGCTTCAGTATGTTTTTTAACCTGAAAACAAACTGTGAAATTTGAGACACTAGATTTGCTAAAATTAAGTGACCTAACATATGAATCTATTTGAGAAAGAAAAGAAACCAAGAGGCCGGAATCATTCACAGCATCATTCCTCATGCTATATATTACTTATAAACTAAATCAATGCTAATTTTCATACCACCAATAACAAACCATTTCTAAGAAGTATACAGAATATTTGCCATGAAGTAGGCTTTTTCTCAGAATGTATTATTTCTTGGATGTGTTCTTATAGTGGAAAACATACCTTATAGTTTTTATAATTTAATAATTATAATACATATTTTCTCCATCTTTCATAGGGAATTATAAAAGAATAAATCAGATTCTGTTTTTCTTCCTAACAATATTGTTTCATTCATTCCATCTGCTATTCTTTGAAGCAATAGCTTTTCTGACACAGGTATACCTCAGTGAGTAAACTTCTGAAAGTCTACAGTATCATAGGTTTGAAATCTGCCAGAATTTACAAATATAGATATTTGGAATGAACCATGATCTGCATTTCCTCTGCTAGGCTTCCCTCGGTAAATTGCTAATATTTTCTGAACTCCAATTCCTATAACTAGAAAATGAAAACACTGATATATTAGTCATTGTTGGGGTTGGATTTAACATATTGTTTTCTGCAAAAATGTTTAATGGCCATAAATAGTATATAAATTGTGAAGGAAAATGTATTCCACTTCACTCATCTGAAAATAAATAAATAAATAAATAAATAAATAAATAAATAGAGGAGCACCATCAATGGTTGGACTGACAATTACTTTTTCTGCGCAATAAAATCCTACTTCCATTACCTGTTTCTATCTTCTTACTGTTGTCCACATAGACAAATTGATTCCTTATTTTTACTCTTGCATAAAGGTATAGACCTCAAATTTGTGGAAAAAGATGAAAATTATTAAAGCAGGTACTGAGCATGTTTTCGAACAACAAAAGCTTTAAAAATGAAAAATTAAAATAATATAGATTGAAGTATAAGTTCCTCAAAGACTCATTACCTTCATTCTGAGATTTATTATAGAAGCAAATGATCCAAAATTTCATGTTTTTCAATCAAAACTCTCTTTCCCATAATATAAGAAATTAAAAATAAAGGATATTTGAGTCATAATAGGATATTATTAGAACATTACTGAAGTTTCTAATTATAAGAACAATAGAAGATAGGAAAAAGAGAGAATATAAGTACCATATTCTAGTATCTCTTACTACAATTTGGGATTTAAATAATTTTAAGGTGAAATATTAAAAGTTGTCTAAAATGGTTTATACAGTGAAGAAACCAGATATCCATGCATTTGATTCTTTGGGAGGATTCTTTAATTGGTATCTCATTTATCTTTTTCTTATATTAAAGCATCTCCCGTAAACCATGTTCACTGATTTGCTAAGAACAATCCTAGGTTGGATTAATGCTCCACTGATTTAGGAATTGTATAATATTGGGGAGTTGCTTAACATTCTTATATAATTGTTTTCCACTTAAAAGGAAAATGTTAGTAGCTATTACTTTTAGATAAACCATCATAAGCACATTAGAGGAATGGACTTTGATGAAGGACATTGCCAAAATACTTACCACCGCCATCTCTACTTAAGTAAATAAGTTTACCAAACAAACCTGTAATTTCACTTCTGTAGCCATGGTTTATTCACTAAGAAGAAACAGACAAGAAGCAAGCATAGAATCTGTGAGATTCTTTTAGTATCTCTTATTTTTTCTTCTCATACTTTAGACATTATCCTGTGTGCTCTTCATCTGATAATCAATTCAATGTTTTAGCCTTGACTATGGCTTAGCTACTTTGTCCTAATGCCTTTTTTTAAGACGGTAAGGATTTAAATTAGGTTTCACACCACCTCCTGAGAAATTGGTCATTCAACTAGATGATGAGACCAGACCTCAGCATTTTTTCCAGTGACACTGTGATGAGAAAGAATTTGGCTGAAATTATTGGTCTGTACTTCCATCAGCGATCTCTGCAGACAGCCAGCTGTTCAAAAAGATTGTCTACAAACCCATGAGGTGTTCATTACTGGAATTTGAGGCTGAAAACTTGTGGTGATTTTCTTATAAAGCTCTGGGCTTCACATTCAAATAGGAAAGATTTCAAATTATACTGTAAAACTTAGAAACTAAACTATAGGGAAAGCCACTTAACTAGCCCAGGTTTCAGTTTATTGTCTGTTAGGAAGATGGCCACAGCACCACTAATTTATATTTTATTTTTTCTTCCCCTTTCTCCCTTCCTTCCTCCCTTCTTTCTTTCTATCCTCTATTCTTCCTCAACAAAGTGAGCTATTTTTAAAAAATTTATACTGAACATCTTATGTGGCAAGAATAACCTTCCTAAAAATTAGGTATCATTTTTATTTATTTAAAAACACTGCAATGCATATTTAAGTGTGATGTCTGGAATTTTCTTAATACTTATTTTGTTCTAAAAAATAGATGCCTAGAACTGGGCATGGGAGGCTGTAATCTCAGTACTTGGGAGGCTGCGACAGGAGAAACGTCTGGAGTTTGAGGCCAGCCTGGGCACATTGAGTTTAAAACTAGCCTGCACTACATAGCAAGTCTTTGTCTCAAAAAATTTAAAAAATAAAAGTAAAATAAAAATGGATGCCTAAATAATAATTTGAGTGAAATACATTTATTAGGTATCAACTCATATGAAGGAAAGCAAAATTAAACAGGATTGACTAGAAGTAAAAATCAAAACATTTTCTATGAACAAAAGATGTTTCTAATTACAGAATTGTACTTTTTTTGTATCAACATACTTGTATTATTTTCTTACCAGTATAAGAAGAGACCATTGCACATAGCTATAACAAAATTTCTCTATAGTGTTAGATTAGAAGAACTGAATCTACTTGAATAATTAAAATAATTTCCAGGGACATAGCAGGGCATGGTGGCAAACATCTTTATTTTTAGCAAGTCAAGCTAAGGCAAGAGAATTCCAAATGTGATGCCAGTCTGGTTACTGTGCAAGACCCATCATATATTTAAAAAAAAGTCTGATGATATTATTGGGCAGTAGAGAAAACTTGGTTTTACTACCCAGTAGCACAAGAAAGAAAAAAAATAACAATTATCACAAATAATATCCATGAAAAATAACAAATATTAGAGATATGAATTATTTAGCTTAGTATTTTACATAGTCATGACTGACAAATGTTTACTATCATTGCAGTCATTACTAATTTCCAGTAGTATAGACAGATCCACAACATTGTAAATACATTCTTTTCTTTTTTCTCCTTCTCTTCACAATCTTATGTACAGGTGATTAAAATCAAGGCCTTTGCGTAAGCTATATACCTGGTCTTTTTTTTTTTTTCTTTTTCTTTCACTTTTTATTTTGTAACATACTCTTACTAAATCACAATCTGGGCTAAAACTTGCTAAATGAAATCTTGCCTCACTCTCCCAGAGTGCTGAGATTACAGAAAAGCAAACCCATGTTCCATTTATTAAATAGCTTTTTAAGAGTGTATTTTTAAAAAGAAAATGAAAAACAAACAATGAAAAACATAGAGTCTGTTTAAAGCCAAGAGATGTAGTCCACAGTAAAGCACTCACTGAATATGTTTAAATCTTTGGGCTCCATCCCCAGCATCACAAAATAAAACAAAGCAAATTCTGTTGTGCAATCTCAAGTTATTCATTTCCCTAATTAAAAAAAAAACTATAATAATCAAGACTTAAAAATAATTAACTTAATGCATGTTAAATAATGTGTCCAGTACACTAAAATCCTTTGAAATTTTATACTTATTTATGAGTAACAAGACCAAGAAAAATTTATCACACTGTGCTATTCCATGAGTCAAGTCAAAGAAAATGTTTCAGAAATGAATCTTTCAATACACTAATAAAAGACATTCTTACAAGGGTCCATCAAGAATCACTGTGTATAAAATAAATTGGAAAACCCTTCAAAGATCAAAGGTAAAAAGGCGTCTAACAAGAAATGAACAGCCCATGGCCTGAGCCCTGCTCCGAAGTGCTTGCCACAGCTGGGATCTAGACTTCATGTGATAGAGAGCAGAAAGGCTACCTTCCTGAGTCAGGAAGATGATGCAGTGGTGAGCAGCAGAGAGAGGCCCTCTCCAAGACTTGTTGAGAATTAAGGCCTACTGAGATGGTGAAGAGAGTCACTTCAATAAAGGTGAAACAGACTGGTAAGTTTCTGGAATCAACACTTCCTACCAGAACTGGACTCACTGTGGGGGAAGGGTAGCTCAAATGTGCAGTAGAGTCATGCAGAGTTCAAACCTGAATTTGGTCAAGGAGCTCAATTCCAGCCTCAGATGCAGAAACCAGCCTGAATTTCAGTAAGCTATGTCCAGATCACTGAAATCAATTAACACAGATCTGTATGCCCCCCATGTTGTCCACAGGTGACAGCAGAGACACTCCTTGAAGGGGAATTTTTTTCTTTACTTTTTTCTTGTCTTCTTCATTTTTCACATTTCTTGTTCCTGCTTTTGTCCTGTTTTGTGTTTTCTAGATTGTTCTTATTTTTATAGGAGTGTGAATATGATTTTTAGTTTTCCTGTTGCTGTTATTTTTGTTCTTGTTTTTGTTCCTTCTTTCTCTCTTTTCCTCCTGTCTTCACCAATTTCCCAAAGTTTGTATGATCTACCTGTGTCCTCTAGCCTTACTTCTAAACTTTCCCTCTCCTTTTATCTCTCTATCCAACCCCTAATTCATTCTAAGTCTTCTCGCCAGAGGGTAAATTCATTATATTGAAAGGGTTATTAATGCAAACATATTTTTAGCTCTAGATTTTGATTTAAAACCACATGTCTAGCTCATAAGGTCAATAGTTGCCACAGTTTGTCATTTTCTAAGCTATATCTGTTGCTTTTGTTGATGCTGACTGTATTACTCTGGCCCAGATAAAGTGATTGTTCTGGTCAGTTGTACTTCCTGGCATATCAAGACAGATTGCCTAAGGTCCATTACAGACTCAAAACCCAAAGGGCAGCTATACTTGAAAGACAATCTGAGAGGTAACCATTCCCTAAGGGATCGAAACACTAGCAATAAAGATATTCGCAGTAAGCTACATTCAAGCATCAACCCAGGAAATAAACCAAAAAATCAACAACAGAAACATAGAAACAACAGCAAAAAAATAGAAAAACAAAACAAAAGCACAACAGCAAAAAATAGAAATGAAAAGACACCTAAACAAGATCCAAACCCAGACTTCAAGATCACCAAAGGCACATCCAGAGGGCAATGAGATGGAACAATCTGAAAGTCAATCACCTGGATTCTCTAAACTGGTAATAAGGGAGGTAACAAAATGATGAAAGAGGCTCTGATAAAAGTAAAATCAGAAATAATTTCTCAGATAACAACAGAGATGGTAACCATAATGAAAGATATAATCAATAAGTCTAGAGCAGATACAGATTAAAAAAAATAGATGAGCTGAGGAAAATGATGGAAACCATTAATACCCAGCATAGAAAAGAATTGGAAAACATGAAACACATCAAAGCAGATATCCAAAAAATTAAAAATTACATTGAAAGTTTCCACAGCAGAATAAATGAATGTGAGGGCAGAATTTCAGATATGGAAGACAGGATGGCATTCAGCAAACTTGAAAAGAAAGATTTCTTAAAAATAGTAAGGGATCATGAGAAATCAATCCAACAACTACTAGATGATACAAGAACAAATAACTTAAAATTGATTGGAGTCAGTGAAGGAGCAGGACATAGCACAAAAGACATAAATGAACTTTTCACAGAAATAATTGCAGAAAATTTCCTAAACAGGAAAAAGAATTTGGCATAAAATAATTGAGGCATATAAAACTCCAACTAGTCATGATGAAAAACATCTACACCTTGGCATATAATAATCAAGATGTCAGAAATCTAACACAAAAACAAAATGTTAAAAGCAGTTAGAAAAAACAAATCACATACAAAGGAAAACCCATTAGAATCACACCAGACTTCTCAACATAAAACCTCAAGTCAAGAATGGCTTACAGTGAAGTAACTCAAACCCTAAAAGAAAATAACCTCAAAATCAGTGGAGAAATAAGATACCTTCATGACAATGAGCACCTGAAGAACTTCATGAATATCAACCTAGCATTCCAAAAAACTCAACAATATCCTAAGAAAGAGTAATGAGGGTCACAACTCCATGAAACTCAATAGAGTGAGTCCATTAGGCAGGGAAATGAATTAAATACAAAGGGAGAAAATTCAACAACAAGAAAAGATCATGACAAGGATAGGTCAATATATATCAACAACAGGAAAAGACCATGACAAAGATAGGTCAATACATATCAGTTAAAACCATCAATGTTAATGGTTTCAATTCATCAAATAAAAGAAATAGACTATTAGTATGGGTCAAGAGGCAAGATCCAACAATATGCTGCATACAAGAAACACAATTCAAATTTAAATCCATAAATTGAAAGTCAAAGGATGGAAAACAATACTCTATGCCACAGGAACCCCCAAAAAGCAAGGGTAGCTCTCTTACTTGCAGATAAAATGGAATTCAAACCGAGACTAGTTAAGAGAGACAAAAAAAAGTCACTAAATCCTTGGAAAATAAACAATCCAAGAGGAAGAGATGATAATCATAAATATATATGCACCAAATACTAGTGCAGCTTACTGTATATAACAAATAATAATGGTCAAGAAAAGCCAAATAAGCACTAATACAATAGTAATGGGGCACCTCAATGCTCCACTGTCACAGACAGATGAACTAGACAAAAAAGAAACAGCAAAATATGGCAGCTCAACCAAACTCTTGAACAAATGGTCTTAATAGATGTTTATACAGTGTTCAACCCCACAAAATAAGAATACACATTTTTCTCAGCTGCACATACATTGTTCTCCAAAATAACTCACATGCTAGTTCACAGAACATATTTAAGTAAATGCAAAGAAAGTGAAATTATCCCCAGTATATTATCATATCATAGTACAATGTAATTGGAGTTCAATAGCAAAAGTAACCACACGAACTTCCTAAACACATGGAAATTGAATAACACCCTCCTGAATAACCAGTGTGTAACAGAGGAAACTAAAAAAGAAATTAGACAGTTTCTACAATTAGGTGCCAGTTCCAATACAACCTACCAGAATTTGTAGGACACTATGAAAGCAGTCCTATGAGGGAAACTCATAGTAGTGAATACCCATTTTAGGATAACAGAGCGAGCTCAAATAAACAACCTACTGCTAAACTTCAAGCTTCTAGAAAAAGAAGAGCAAGACAAACCCAAAGCTCATACAAGGGAGGAAATTATAAATACCTGATCAGAAATCAATGCAATGAAGACTGAGAAAATGATACAAAAAATCAACAAAGCGAAGAGTTAGTTCTTTAAAAGAATAAACAAAATTGACAAACCTTTAGGTGATCTTAAATACTTAAAAAAGGAAAGAAAAGATCCAAACTCATGCAATTTGGAATGAAAAGGTTGAAATTATAACAGATCTAGTGGATCAATACCAACTTTGAGAAACTGTACTCCAATAAAAAGGAAAACAGAAGAAATACAGATTTCTAGGTACATATGAGTTTCCAATAATGTAATATCAATCAAAGAAAATAAAAATGTTATTAAAATTTTACCAACAAAGAAAAGCTGAGGTCCCAATAGCTTCACTGATAAATTCTATAAGAAATTTAGAGACGATATATTGGCACTACTGCTTCAATTCTTCAATGAAATTGAAAGGGAAGCAATACTTCCAAATAAATTTCTGGAAGCAAGCATCACCTTGATCGCAAAAGCAGAGAAAGACCCAACTAAAAAAGAGAACTACAGGCCAATCTCCCTAATGAATGTAGATGCAAAAATCCTCAATAAGATACTGAAAATACTCAATCCTAATCTCAATAAGATACAGAAAATTGGACTAGACGGCCATTATCTCAACCTGATAAAAGCCATCTGTGAAAAACCAACAGCCAACATCATCGTTAAAAACAGAAATCTTTCACACTAAAATTAGAAAGAAGATAAGGATGTCCACTATCACCACTCCTGTTGAACATAGTTCTGGAAGCATTAGACACAGCAATTAGAGAAGAGAAAAAATAAAAGGAATAAAGATAGGAAATGAATAAGTTTAATTGTCATTATTTGTAGGTGACATGATACTCTACATAGAACAGCCCAAAAACTCCACTAAAAAACTTCTACACTTAATAACCAAATTGACTAGAGTAGCTGGATACAAGGTCAACACTCAAAAGTCAATAGCTTTCCTATACATGAATAACAGACTCACTGAGAGAGGAGTTGGGAAAACAACTCCTTTCACAATAGCATCAAAAAAAAAAAACCAACCCAAAAACCTAGGAATCAATCTAACAAAGGAAGTAAAAGATCTCTACTCTGAAAACTACAACACCCTTAAAAAAGAGATTATAGAGGATATCAGAAAATGGAAAGACATCCCTTGTTCTTGGGTAGGAAGAGCCAATACAGTGAAAATGGCCATACTTCTAAAACTGCTATATAGATTCAATGCAATTCTGATTGAAATTCCAACAGCATATTTCACAGGACTAGAGAAAACAATCCAAAAATTTATTTGGAACCAGAAGAGACCTTGAATAGCAAAAGTAATTGTAGGCAACAAAGACAAGGCAGGGTGTATCCTACCAACGTGAATCTTCAACTTGAAACTATACTACAAAGCTACTGTGCTAAAAACACCATGCTACTGTTAAAGAAACAGACCTGATGATCAGTGGAACAGATTAGAAGATGCAGAAACAACGCCAGATATGCTCAGCCATCAGATCTTTGACAAAGGAGCCAAACACCCTCACTGGAGAAAAAAGAACCTCTTTAATAAATGGTGCTGGAAAAATTGTGTTTCAACTTGTCAAAGATTAAAACTAGATCCAGATTTCTCACCATACCCTAAACTAAAATTGAAATGAATCAAAGATCTAAATATTAAAACAGAAACACTAATCCTACTAGAAGACAGGCTAGTTTGAAGACATTGACATAGGTAAAGACTTTATGAACAAAACCTCTGTTACACAGGAACTAGCATAAAGACAAAACAACTGTGATCTCATCTTATTAAAAAGCTTCTGCACTGCAAGAGAAACCACCAACACTGAAGAGACAGCCTACAATGTAAGAAAAATTTTACCAGCTATTCCTTAACAGAAGTCTATTATCTAGAATATATAAAGAACTTAAAAATATCAGCTTCCCCCAAATTTAAAGACCCAGTCCAAAAATGGGCATCTGAAATGAGCAGACATTTCTCGGACAGAAAATGAACATATGAAAAAATGTTCAACATCCCTGGTCATCCCAGAGATGCAAACGAAAACAATGCTGAGATTCCACTTCACTCCAGAAAGAATGGCTTGCAGGGAACAGAGAAAGGGGACATTACCAGAACCTCTGCAGTAAGTCCTAGTCTCCTTCGAGCCACACTGTACACCGCGAATTACAGGAACGGTAGAAAAATGAGACTGAGAAGAAGCCAAGCTTTGGGTCTGATCAGTGCTGCTCTGGGTGGCAAAGACTAAAGCCCCCAGTTTACCGCACCTTTTATTCAATACATCGCGAGAAACAAATGTAACAAATGACTTGCAGAGAGTTCAGTACATCCTGCGTAAACAAAATCTAGCAACCCAAGAACAATGAGGAACTGAGTAGATGTTTGTTCCTCCCAGGATGTCTTCAACTGGTGTAATCTTGTCATGGAGAATCACAGCATCACCGGATCATTGAGGTCTCAGTTGTGACTGGAGGGCAAAATGGAATTATGTCTCGAAATTGCATAGCTGGGCGGTAGGCAGGAGAACTAGGCTAACCAAATGATTTTTCCCTAAAATTATGTAGCATTGCTCCTGACAATGGCTGCTATCAAGAAATCAACCAACAACAAATGCTGGTGGGATTGTGGGGAAAGAGGAACACTTCTCCACTGTTGTTGGGAATATAGACTGCTGCAACTTCTGTGGAAATCATTATAGAAAAACCTCAAAAAATGAGGATTAGTGGTCACATTTGACTCATCTATTCCCCTGCTGGGTATCTTTCCAAAAGAGTTAAGAGCATTATATTACCATAGTGATATATGTGCACCCATGTTTATAGTGGCGCAGTTTGTAATAGCTAAATCTTGGAAACAGCCCAAATGCCTACCAACTGGTAACTGGATAAAGAAGATGGAGTACTATTCATCCATAAAGAATGAGAAACCAGAGGCATTTTTAGCTAAATGGATGGATATTGCGGCCATACTTTTAAGTGAAATAAATAGGACACACATGTGTAAATACCAAATAGTTTCTCTAGTGTGAGAAACTGAAAATGTAAAGTAGATAATATGAAATAGGAAGAAAAGTTTCAAAGGGGAAGGAGAACTAGGGGCAGGGTGTGGGAAAGGAAAGAATGGAAAGAAAAAAATGAGAAAAGATGGAAAAAACTGAAATAAAATTTTTCTAAGTAGGGAGGGGTGGAGGGGTGGAAGGGAAGGAAGGGGAAAATACTAGAACCAAGATATATCATGCACAGGTACAAAATCCCAATGGTGAATGTGATCATAATGTACACCTAAAATGTACCAACCATCTTAATGAATAAAAAGAAAAGAAAAGAAATGGTGAACAAAGGCTTTCTATCCATTTAAATCACATGGTATCAGTAAAAAAAAATCCTAATCAGTTCCACACACAGAATTCAAATAAAATTATTCATAAAGAAAGGAAAATCCTCTTTCCCATCCTTGTCTTGATTTCCTGTACATTCCCTGGGGCAAAGATTAATTTTCAGACTCAGGTTTCTATTTTTTAAGGCAAGATACACTCTTTCACTAGCTAACCTGAGGTGTACAAAGGAAACTGAAAAAGAAGACATGAAGATTGAGTTTGAGTATGGCTAATTTACTTAATAAATGAAATGCCTTCAAATCATTTTACCTATGTAAGTCTTTTTCAAATTTATTCAAGTAGTATTAAATGGGAAAACATACTTAAAAAACCTTACTTCACTATTATATCTCAGAATTCACTGAATAACGAAGGAATGAATATATCACATTGTGAATGATTACTCAGTTACTTAAGGGAATAAAAGGTCCTATATTTTAGAATTTGAAAAATTGAGATGAAATAGAAAGGAGACATATTGACTTGCTACTAGTGACAACAAACAGAAGAGGAATAAATATGTGTTTTGCCATTGATGGTCACACACCACCAACAACAGCAAAAGTCATAGATGAATCTTATCTCTTCTCTGAGACTTCTAGTCTCCCTCTATTGAAGGGAAGGTGTCATTCTGAGATGTGGTTCTCAGAAGGTAGCTGAAGTGACAACCCTATCTCCACTTGTAACTAGCACTCGGCTTATTTAAAGAATAGGCTATGTCAGGCTCTGTTTCTGCCCACCAAAAGGAATTTGGATTTTCACTTCGATCAGATGACTGATCTGTTGCATCAGGACCTTGAGGAAACAGAATATTTTTGCTCATGCTTAATTGGCTGAAGTACTTAGTGACTTTTGGAGCAAAGAACAACTTAATTAAAACTCAAAGTAAGGTATTGCTCTATGAATATCTCAAGAACTTGTAAAAAATTTAGCAATTTATGATTCATCTACACAAAAGCAGGCATGTCAAACATATTTGTAAGTTTTAACCTTTATTTTCAGTTTTCTCAAAAGAGATAACAAATTAATAATGTTTTTAAAACAATTCAAAATGCCAAAACCATATTCTCACTTGCAAGCTATTCTATAACTCTTTAAAGACAAATAAGTAAATAATACTTTGCATAAAATTTTCAAATAAATTTTGATTATAGTTAAATCTTAGTTCCTCTATTATAACATCTCACCTTAGTCTACATGTTGCCCATTCAGACAAATTATTGTAATGTTCTCAGTAATGACTTCTTTGAGTAAAAGTATAATAAATATTGCTTAAGTGAAAGTACTTAGGTGAGCAGGTGTATGGTAGAAATATGAGAATACTATCAAAATCCACTATGAATAAATTACCTCCTGGAGTATGAAGAGAATAATTGGTGCTCATATCTACACCTTTTTAGTGTAAGTAGCTTTGTAGAGTTAATGTCAACACAACAAAATTCAAATATTACTT